>JAXCGZ010020058.1:7500-24256 GCA_037179515.1 Halocaridina rubra
TACAATAATAATAATAATAATAATAATAATAATAATAATAATAATAATAATAATAATAATAATAATAATAATAATAATAATAGTAATATTTCACTCTATAATTTTCCACTATGATATCAAAACCATCCTGAGCAGTGCCTATAATATAACAATGCTATTAATACTACTACTACTACTACTGCTGCTGCTAATGCTGCTGCTGCTATCAATAATGATGATAATAATAATAATAATAAAATAATAATAATAATAATAATAATAATGACGACTTTTTCGTTGCATTCAATATATATATATATATATATATATATATATATATATATATATATATATATATATATATATATATATATATATATAGAGAGAGAGAGAGAGAGAGAGAGAGAGAGAGAGGGAGAGAGAGAGAGAGAGAGAGAGAGAACGTAGTCTCCGTGGCAAAATGGTAGCGTCCGCGACTCTGAGGCGGCAAGTCGAGGGTTCGCACCCCACCACGGACTGAGGTTAGTAAGGGCATACACTCAGGGTAACGATTACATCTGCCAAAACAAGTCCTTCGCAAGAAGGAAACGTCCTAGCCCTTAGTCGAAAAGGGAGTTCGTGACGTAAAACCGAATCCATCCATATATATATATATATATATATATATATATATATATATATATATATATATATATATATATATATATATATATATATATATATATATATATTTATATATACCTAGACGCAAAAACTGCCCTAATCAATAAAGGCCGGGGAACAAGAAAACACCAAGACGAAGGAAAAGGAAATGGTTAAGAACAAGACAGAGATGAGGTAATATCACACAAAGGAAAACGACAGACAGAAAATATAGTGAAAGTACAGAGGACCCAGAGATATGGAGGAGTAGGCCTTGAGATGACGATAGATCTGCTTTTTGAAGGATGATAGGTCATAAGAATTAGGAAAGACAGAAGGAGGAGGAGAGTTCCAGAGTCTGGAGGTAGATGGGAAGAAGCAGTTGATGCACCGAACAATCCTCGAGCTACAAATCTCCACACAGTACCTGTGAATGAGGCCGCTTGGCGAGTGTTACGCGGCCTCGACAGTGGGCAAGGGATGCAACTCGCCAACTCATCAGAGCAGCGATGGAAGTAGTAGAGACAGAAAAGAGAAAGGGAAGATACCTTATGGCGAAAAGAGAGAGAGAATCCAGATTAGAAGTAAGAGAAGGATCATTAATGAGTCTGACTGCCTTAGATTCACCCTATTAAGGAGATAAGTATAAGATGAAGCACCCTAGATGTGTGAGCAGTATTCTAAGCAGGGATGGATAAGACCTTTACAAATTTTAAGTAGCTGTAAAGAGGAAAAGTAATGACGGAAACGAAACAAAACTTAAAAAAAAAGGTATTAATAGTATCGAATATGACAAACAATATTTCATACGACGTTGAATATTTATCTACTGTTCTTCATAATTCAACATTTCCATTATCGACGAGAGAGAGAGAGAGAGAGAGAGAGAGGAGAGAGAGAGAGAGAGAGAGAGAGAGAGAGAGAGAGAGAGAGAGAGAGAGAGAGAGAGAGAGAGAGAGAGAGAGGAGAGACTGCTGGTATAAACCATCCCATAATGAAAATTGCTAACCGAATATGGTTTAGAAATCATATCTGAATATTTTTGTATTTATTTCTATAACAGAATTGTCAATAAGCAATATAGCCTAAGTAGCTCTACATACGTTATCAAATATATAAAAAATGAGAGATGTTAACGAATGGAGATTTTTTTTTCTTGTCCCTATGGAATCTCATAAAAGATCAAGTTTTAAGTCACGGACTCCCTTGTCAGGTAAAGTCTAGGACGGTGCATTCTTACGAAGCACAGTACTTTGAATTTGGCAGAATGCGACCATTATGCCGAGTGAATGCCCATTCTACTTTCAGACCATGGCTGGTATAGAGCCGACGACCTGACGAATCAAAGTCACGTGAGCTACCAGCCTGCCACGGCAGCCAATTTGGAATCTCTTAATTACTTCATGTTATATCAACTACTCTCATTACATTGATAGATAAGGCAAAAATACAATATTAAATATTATTATATTATTACACTTCAACAATATTAACATATATTTTAGCTACTCTGAATTCTTTGAAATAAAATTTATATCTTTATAAAATTTAGATATTAGCTGCTCTTCTTATTTACTAGAGCACATATTTAGTAGAAAAGACGTATAGACTTTTCCAGCTCCAGGGTAAACATGTAGTTAGCGTAATTGTATACCTACCAAGGCTTTTAGTAGTATAAGAAAAAAAATTATGAAGCAGCTTTGAACAGATTATGTTATCAAATACTCTACAGCAGCTTAAAAAAACTAAATACCCTAAAAACAAATTTGTTCATTTGAAAATTCTCATTTAATCTTCAGCCAAGGAAAAAACAGGGGGGGGGGAGGAGCAGCTTTAAGGTTATTATTTATTTATTTATTTTTTCTTGCAGAAAGTGATGGTTAAGGCAAGTAGAAAAGAATTTATACAAGTGAAGTCAGAAAGGAATGAGGTAAGTGTGGTTATTGGAAGTCTACCTCTGAAAGCTTTTGGCAATGTGGCTATGCCAGTTCTTAACATAGACACAAGTTGGTATATTACATGAACCTCCTATATGAATCTCTCTCTCTCTCTCTCTCTCTCTCTCTCTCTCTCTCTCTCTCTCTCTCTCTCTCTCTCTCTCTCTCTCTCTCTCTCTCTCTCTCTCTCTCTCCCACGGATTTCTTATCAGCTTCTATGTTATTTTTCCCTTTTCAATGCTTTTTATGTGACGATGTAGCTAAAGCCTATTTTTATTTATTTTGTAGACTATAACAACGATTATTTTGATGGTATGACTTAAAAGACACAAATATCTATGCTGATGATTACTAGCAAGATATAGTGGTCTAAACTATTTCATTAATTAGGGTTATCCTCACGAGAGGCTCCTGCAATGCAATTCGACTATAACAATATAAGAGAGTTTTAACATTCTCTGTTTCTTATATATACATTTTCACAATTATCAGGTTTCATTAGATAAATTCTAGTAAGATACAATCTTTTGCTATGAGCTTATGTTCCCTCAATCACTAAGATAACGAAGTTAATATTATTTGTCGGTCATTAGGAAGACCCCCCCCCCTCTACCCTAGACACATAACATTGAAAAGGCTATATTGAGAAAGGCCATTAAATACATCGTAACTGATATAGGAAACACTTGAAAACAGTATCATAAATAACATTAAATAACGATACTTTGATGGCATAAAATAATCTTAACAGACCAAATAGGCTGATATGATACTTTGTTATCAATTTTAACGAAAAAATATTAATTAACGTATAACAACATGAAATAAAAGAGTGAATGTATGAAATTAATTTAATATACACGGAACAAAACCTACGCTGGTCTAACGTACTGATCGCTGCAACAAAGATCTGAAAAGGGCTTTGTTAATATAGACCTTAACTTTGTACAATTACGGGATTTAGATAGTTAAATCAACTGGAGTGAGTCAGCCATGCAATATATGTGTAATTGTCGAACAAGAGAAAGATCCTTGAATTAGCCATAGATACGATGAATTAGGTAACAAATCTATCAAACGGACCGTGGAGATCAGATAAAGATGAAGCCATCTCGATATTTAACAAAGAGATTATTTCTGCTGCCCTTCCGCCTGACCTCAGATCTAGTGCTCCTTCCAACGTGAATCTTACTAGAAATCACAGCTACCAGGCAACTCCGCACATTCCCTCTCCATTTCTTTTTTTCCTGCACATTTTGTTCTATGCCATTATGTACTTGGAGAACAGCAATATGGCGGATAAATAGTACCTCTCTCTCTCTCTCTCTCTCTCTCTCTCTCTCTCTCTCTCTCTCTCTCTCTCTCTCTCTCTCTCTCTCTCTCTCTCTCTCTCTCTCTCTCTCTCTCTCTCTCTCTCTCTCTCTCTCTCTCTGGGCTCAATTTTTACATCCCAACGGTATGATAATTTACAATACAGTTTTTCAAATGTTTTTGCATGTTTTTAGATGTTCTAATGTACTATTACATTAGTTTTGGCTCGTTAGGTTAGCTCAAAACAGGTAGGAGACACGTTGTGGTTTTTAAGATATTTCATCAATAATCAACTCGCTGAGGATGTGAGATTAAACAAACACCTCCAATGGACCTCAAACATAATAATGTTTCATAACCATTCAACTTATGCACACACACAGGCATGAAAACATACACACAAACAATACCACGTCTACTTGGCGCGCACTTCTGAGTGGTTCTTACGAGATAAATCCAAACAAGTTTCAGAACCTGACTATCTCCTTCTTCTTCCTCTATTTGCGTTCCCATTTTCATATGGGGTCGCATCTCTTCACTAGTCGTCTCCACTGGTTCCGGTCCATCACTTGCTCCTCCTCCAGCTGTCTCTCTCTGAGATCCTCCTTCAGTCGGTCCTTCCACCGTAGTTTAGGTCTTCCTCGTCTACGTCTGCCCTCCACGTCCATCTCCATCACTCTCACACCCACGTAGTCTTCTTCTCTCCTCTTCACATGACCGAACCACTGTAATCTCCTCTCCTGCGCTTTCGCCGACGCCTCCACCACCTTCACTGTACCTCTGATCTGGTCATTTCGTATCCTGTCCTCCCTCGTCACCCCACACATCCACCTCAGCATTCTCATTTCTGCGACATCTATCTTCCTTTCTTGAACCTTTTTCACCGGCCATGTCTCCGCACCGTACAGCAACGCTGGTCTCACAACTGACTTGTACACTTTTCCTTTCACTCTAGCACTGATTTTCTTGTCACATAGCACCCCTAATGTTCTCTTCCAGCTGTTCCACGCTACCTGGATCCTATGATCAATCTCTCTCTCTAGGTCTCCATCCTTCGTTACGTAGGAGCCGAGGTATTTGAAGGCGTCCGCCTTTGGGAGCTTGTGGTCTTGCATGAACAGGTCGCCTCCTTGTGTCACATTGCACTCCAGGTACTCCGTTTTCTGTCTGCTCACCTTCAGTCCGTAATCCTCCAGCAAACCCCTCCATAGCTCCAACCTCTCTTGCAATTCTTCACGGCTCTCGGAGACCAAAACAATATCGTCTGCAAAGAGCATGCTCCATGGTGCCTCCTTTGTCACTTCCTCCAACATCACATCCATGAGAAGGTTAAATAGATAGGGGCTAAGAGCTGATCCCTGATGGAGTCCAACTTTCACCTGAAAAGGCTCTGTAGTGCCAACTGTACTTCTTACTCTTGTTGTGGCTTCCCTGTATATGTCCTGAACTATCTTGACATACTTCTCCTTCACTCCCTTCGACCTCATACTCCTCCACACCTCGCTTCTCGGGACCCGATCATAAGCTTTTTCCAGGTCAATAAACGCCATGTACAGCCCTCTTTGCTTATCTCTATATTTTTCCATTGTCTGCCTCATTGCGAATACTGCATCCATTGTTCCTCGACCTTTCATAAAACCAAACTGCTCACTACAAACTTCTGTCTCCTCCCTCAGCCTTTTATCCAACACTCTTTCCAGCAGCTTCATAGTGTGAGATGTTAGCTTAATTCCTCTATAGTTGTTGCAACTCTGGATGTCTCCCTTTTCTTTGAAAATCGGTACCATTATACTATCTCTCCACTCGTTCGGGATAGTCTCTTCCTTCATCACCATGTTCAGGAACTTTGTCAGCACCCGTATCCCTTCTTCGCCTAAACTCTTCCATACCTCTGCAGGAATCTGGTCTGGCCCTACTGACTTTCCATTTTTCATCTTCTTCAACGCTTCTCTGACTTCCGCCTCACTCACAGCGTCTACCTCTCCCTCCATTCCCACTCCTTCACCTCTTCGTATTCTTGGATTTTCCTGATTTAGAAGTTCTTCGTAGTAGTCCCTCCACCGCATTTTAATCATGTCGGGGTCAGTAAGCACTCTTCCGTTCTTATCCCTGATTTGCTTTATTGATGTTAGGTCCTTTGTCGATCTGTTCCTTTCTTTTGCTAACTTATAGATTCTCTTCTGTCCCTCCTTTGTTTCAAGGTTCTCATACATATCCTGCAGTGCTGCTGCACGCGCCTGTGCTACAGCCCTCTTCGCCTCCTTATTTGCATCTTTCAACATAGCTTTACGCTCCTCTGTTCTTTCCTGACTATATAATATACAATTATAAGAACTAGATCAGAAAGTTTTAAATGAAGCCATGTAAATTTGGAAATGAAATAGCAAAACTGATAATGAAAACACATACTGCTGATGTTGTTGACAAGGATGTGATGACAATAAATAGTTAAGAAAGGTTACCTTCTTCAAATCACTATTCCCAAACAATGAGGAAATGCAATCCAGAGAAAATTGTTCCCTCATTAATTTAAGTAAAGGTAAAACAATACTCACCGGAAATCAAAACTTTCTTTTCTTCTGCAAGGACCAGAAACACACCATCACTGCGTACACAAAGCAATTATCACCTAAGTATTAACGTATAGAAAAATACAGAAACACACACCAATAACAATAAAAATAAAAACAACAGTCGATCGCCATCTCCGGCGTCTTCGGAACACCGATGGACACTGAACAAATTACACTAACAGCTTAATCTGTAAACATTTTAATTTGTTTCAACCTCCTGTTCCCGCTTTCCAACTGGTAACTAGTAAAATAAATATATATAAATAAATCATGCACGGCCTTTGAATCTCGAACGGATGAATTTATATTATGATGCATACAAAATAATAATAATAATAATAATAATAATAATAATAATAATAATAATAATAATAATAATAATAATAATAATAATAATAATAATAATAATAATAATAATAATAATAATATGTAAGGCTCAGAAGTTTAAGATCCGACTCCAAGTATTATTGCTTATGTAACTGTGTGAGGTAAGTTGGATTATACACTATATCGTCAAGAGGCTGTAATAATGATCCCTGGGGCTCTTGTATTCGATGTTAGTGCATGAGGTACAGTGAGGAGCTCCTTTCTCTACGCTGAATATTTACACCTATATTTAAAAGAACTGTAGAGAGATAGGTTTATTTCAGAAAATGCATACAAACAAAATCTATTCTTGACAGACTCGGCCATCATTTTATAAACGGAAAAAAAGAATATGTTAATTAATGATTACCTATGTTAGTGAACTGCACCGTTAACACTGTGGTAACGATATACTTGAGATATTTCCTCATATGGGGGTATCTCCTTTCATAATTATTTAGTGTATGAGATGATAAGCTTGTAAACAGCATATAAGTGAACGAGAATACATTACAGATAATTATGCTTATATAATGCCAAAATCAATGTGCAAAGACATGAAACAACTTCTGGATCAATTCTATGACTGCTACTGTTTTCGGACTTAAATCATTCTCACTTGCATGCCAAGGTTATAAGCGAGGAGATTCTGTAGTCGTGAAAACAACAATCTGGAAGCTTTGAATCAACGATAAATACTTAATTATCGTTATTAATGATGAAGATTATGTTAAAAATATAAACTACAAGAACTTACGGTAGGAAATACGCAGGAATAAATGCGACTATTTTTTCGAAATATTCTATTTAGTTGTTGCTGTGTCATGAGTTGCAAGTATCATTCTCTACACGTGATTCTTATTTCTTCTGAGGTCATGAAAAGAATGGGTTGTCAAAACAAGACAACTATTATATCAAATTAATTTTCTCAGATGGAATAAGATCAGAATCACACACAATTTCAGACCAATTTCCAATGTCAAAGACGTAAAGGGAAAATCACATTTGCATAATTCCAACATGAATATTCTTAGTGTAGCTGAACTGCCATTCGGCCATTGTCCCTCGGGGATTTGAACTCATGGTTTGTGCAGTGGGGAAGGGCAACTCCGAGAAAAGACCTAATGGAGTGTCGACATTTCATATTCACAGAGCATTGCATCTTAGAGGTTAAAATTAAATAGATAACATTAATGTTATATATTTACAACATAAGAATAATATGCAAATACAACGGCACTATAATTTTTTGTTTCTTTTATTTTTTAAATGTCAAATGTACAATATTTACAATTGCTAAATGATTACAAAGTTACATTGGAAAATTCTTTAGTTAATATATTCTGTATATTACTTGCATAACAAATATTCAAGAACCATTTCAAATAATTAAATTTACCTTTAATTAAACATAAAGTTTCCCATTCAGTCAAGTTCTGTGTACGACTAGTCCATACACAATATAGATAATTACAAATAAGCAGAACTGCAGTGTTCTCATCTCTTCTACTTCTTCCTTTAATATCTAACATTAATAATTTTAGCCAGTTATTATCTTGTACTGAACACATCAAATTAAATTTACTTTTAAACCAATGAAAAATATTTTTTTATTCTTATACAAAAATAGAATATATGCATTGTATATTCAGGTTCACCACAAAAGTCACAATTTCCATTATTCTTAATTCCTAACATTTCTAAATGTTTATTTGTGGGTAATTTTTCATGTAAATATTTAAATATAAATTCTCTCCCTTAAACCAACCACTGGATGATTAACATTTTTCCATATATTACTCCACTGTAGCAAAGGATAATCTTTCTCTACTAATGGCTGTGATTTAACAAATATAGTAGAATATATGTCTTTACTTTTTATATGAGGAAATTTAGCATGTTTACACATTTTTCTCATGTTTTCCACTACACCAGAGTAAAACATGGGACATATATATGATACTTCTGGATACTTATTTGTGTTTACTAAATAGCTTAGTCTTATGCTACAATAATAAATATTTAATAGTCTTCCTTCCAAAGTTTCTTTAAGGCTAGTAGCTGTAAGAATTGCAGCAGCTTTATTAAAAACATCTACTATACCAAGACCCCCTTCACTTTTAGGCAAAAGCAAGGTAGCTCTACGGATGGGATGATAGCTACCCCTCCAAAGATACCTGAATATTAAAACATTTACTTTTTGTGCAAATCTCTTGCTTAATGGAAGTGTATGGGCTACATACCATACTTTCGATAATAAAATACAATTCACAATTATTGCCTTCTGAAAAATTGTAAGATACCTTTGGGCAAGCATACTGATCCGTTTCTCTAGTTTTTCTATTATTATATTCCAATTCATTTCCATAGTCATCTTCTCGTCTTCACAATAAGAAATTCCCAATATCTTTAGATTATATTCTGTTTTAAGCCAACGAAGAGGCCAGTCATTTTTACCATGCCATTCCCCTATCCCAGATATACTACTTTTATCTCTATTTAAAAGGGCACCACTTGCTTTTTCAAATAAATGTATTTCCTTAAAAACCTCAACTATAGATTCCTCTGTTGATACAAACACAGATGAATCATCTGCAAATCCTTACATGCAAATTTTCCATCCATTTGGAAGCTGTGGTGATATTATTCTTTTATTATTCTTAATACCTAAAAAGAGAGGTTCTTGGTAAATTACATATAACATCATTGACAGTGGACATCCTTGTCTCACAGATCTCATAATTGGAAAAACATCACTCAACATTCCATTAATACTCAACTGACTGCAACAATCTTTATATAACATTTTCATCCAACTAATATACAAATCTGGAATTCCTAACTTATTCATAATTTTAAACAAAAAATCGTGGTGAACAGTATCAAATGCTTTATTCCAATCTAACTTCATAATAGCCATTGCATAATTATTTTTATAAGTATAATGAATAATGTCTCTAATATTATTATTGCAATGCACTATTGATCTACCTTTAACACTGCAAAACTGTTCAACAGAGATCAATTTATTCATTACCGTCTTTAATCTGTTGGCCAAAAACTTAGCAATGATTTTATAGTCTACATCAGGGGTGTGCAACCTGCGGCCCTCAAAGGCTTTCATTGCGGCCCTTTCTCCTAAATATAAATAAGCTATAGTGCGGCCCTCAGAGAGAGAGAGAGAGAGAGAGAGAGAGAGAGAGAGAGCGCCTCGAACTGAATATTCCAACAACTTTTTCTCAATCTCTCTCTCTCTCTCTCATTCTCTCCCTCTTGTGTTTTCATCAACAACCCTTCCTCAATAACCGATGGTACGAGGGGTCATCGTTATCAGTAACCCCTTTTAAGATCATTGTAAACACCGAAACGATCATTATTTTTAAGGTTGGATGTTTACACTTTTTACACTCTCTGCTATGCTTTGCAGTACAACTGTACAGGAATTAATATAGTTCTCAGTTTATCTCAGACTCAAGTGGTGAAATCAGTGTGCTTCATTTGTTGTGGTTGATTTGTGATTACCGGTATTCTAAGTCTAACTCTAAGTTGTTTATGTTGCAGTTTTGTGATTGGCTTTAGAAAACTTGCAAGCAAAACATTTTGAGAATTATATATTTTTGCAAAAATTTGGTACTAATTATATTGCAATCTATTACATTATTCTTAATTAAAGCCTTTAATTAAGAAAAATGTAATAGATTGCAATATAATTAATACCACATTTTCAGCAGAAATATATAATTCTCAAAATGTTTTGCTTGCAAGTTTTCTAAAGCCAATCACAAAACTGCAACATAAACAACTTAATTACAGTTAGTCTTTAATTTAAAGTTAACTTTTTCCTATTATATATTTTGCTCAGCAGGAGAGATCTTATTGCACTAATAATGGCTTCTATGAGTAAAAAACGCAAGATTTCAGATGAAAACCGGAGTTTTCAATAGAAATGGACTGAACAATATTTATGCATACAATCAGAGCATTGTGCCTTGTGTGCCATGAAACCATTTCTGTTTTAAAAGAATATAACATCAAAAGACACTACATCACAAAGCACAAAGAATATGAAAATATGACAGGTGAAGCACGCAAAGAAAAAATATCATTCTTGCAGAAATCTCTGAAAGGACAACAGTCAGTGTTTACAAAGAAACTTAAGGAATATGATGCATTTCTCAAAACAAGCTTTTTGATTAGTCAAATCCTTGCAAAAAGACTCAAGCCCTATTCTGATGGTGAGGTAGTTAAAGAATGTTTGTGTGTAGCCTCAGACAATATGTTTCCTGACAAAAAGAAACTAGTTGAAAACATAAGCCTTTCAAGATATACTGTTGCTAGAAGAATAGACAGTCTTTCAGGGAATATTGAAAGTACAATTGCCAAGCGAGTTAGTGCTTTTTCTTCATACTCTGTTGCTCTTGATGAGAGTTGTGACACCGCAGACACTGCACAACTGGCTGTGTATATTAGGGGAGTTGACAATGACTATAATATTACAGAGGAAATGGCTTCACTACAAAGCATGAAGGGGACCACAACAGGACAATCTATTTTTGATGAATTGGAAAAAGCATTGGCAAGGTTTGGACTGGACTACACTAATTTAGTTTCCATTACAACAGATGGTGCGCCTGCGATGTCTGGTCAGAGAAATGGGGTTGCTGGATTACTGAAGACTAGAATGGGGTCTCAAAATATTGACTTCGGTTCACTTATTGTCCTGCATTGTATCATACACCAGGAAGCTTTATGTGCAAAGACAATAAACTTTCAGCATGTGACTAATATTCTTGTGAAAGCTGTCAATTTCATTAGGTCAAGAGGTCTAAATCACCGCGAGTTTCAGCAGTTAATGGCAGACATTGATGCAGAGTACAGTGATGTGAAGTATTTTTGTGAGGAAAGGTAGCCAAGCAAAGCAGGAATGTTGAAGAGAGCATATGACCTTTTGGAAGAAATTGCGCTATTCTTAGATATGAAAGGTAATGCTATCCCTGAATTGAGAAATAAGGAATGGAGATGTGATTTAGCATTTTTAGTAGATATAACTGATCATCTTAATGCACTGAATGTTAGACTTCAAGGAAAAGATCAACTAATAAATGAGATGTTCTCACTGATCAAAGGCTTCCAGATAAAATTGCGTCTGTGGGAGTCACAAATCAGAAACCAAAACCCAGCCCACTTTCCTACACTGAAAAACCATGACAATAGCAACCCTCAGTATCAGAAGTATGGTGACAAATTGGCAGTCTTACGAGAGGAATTTTCAGAAAGATTTGGTGACCTCAAGAAACATTCACAAGCCATTGAAGTCTTTGCTTCTCCTTTTTCTGTGGATGTGACAGCAATTCCCGAGGACATACAGATGGAAATAATTGAACTACAGTGCAATGATGAACTAAGAAAGAAGTTTGCTGATAGTTCAGTATACCAGTTTTATAAGAAGCATGTATCAGTAACAGTGTATCCAAAACTCTCTGCTCATGCAAGGAAAATGATGGCAGTGTTTGGTAGCACATATGTATGTGAGCAGCTTTTTTCTAAAATGAATCTATTTAAAAACAAGCATAGGTCTTTACTTACTGATGAACATTTGGAATGTACCCTGCGTGTAGCCACATCATCCATACAGCCTGATATTGATGAGTTGGTGTCCCAAATGCAACATCAACCATCTCACTAGGGTAGCCTTTCATTTGCTCATTAATGATTAGGAAAATGTCTGTATTTGATAATTCTTATGGTAATGATCCCAGTTAACCAATAATAAGTAATTATTTATGTTTGTACATTATAATAATAAGGTACGGTAGCCTTTCATTTGCTCATTTATAGTAAGGAAAATACTTTTGTTTCAGACAATTCTTATTTTTGTGATCCCAATTTAAATAAAATCAGTAACAAACTAATTATCTATCTTTATTAGTATAATCTCATATAATATGTCTTCGATCGTAGTAAATAGCATGAAATAGTAAGGTTATGTGGCCCTCCATACCAACAGAGTCGTGACTAGTGGCCCTTTGGGAAAAAAGGTTGCACACCCCTGGTCTACATTCAAGAGTGAAATTGGTCTCCATCCACTCAGTGTTTGATCTTCACTTCCCTTACTCAACAATATTATTATGCCCTCATTTTGTAAGTTCGAAAGTTCCTGTCTGTCCAATATATGTTTTATCACTTCAAGAAAATCATTTCTAATTATTTTCCAAAATTCTTTGTAAAATTCTGATGGTAATCCATCTATTCCTGGCGCTTTCCCTGTACCCATATCTTTAATCACATTCCCTAATTCTAACATGCTAATATTACCAATTAAATCTTTACGGCAATATCATTTAATTTATTACAACATAAATCCAGTAACATATCTTGTAACTGACAGTCGCCTTCCACCTTATCATACAAGTTCCCATAAAAAACTTTAGCATGAGTTAAAATTGCTTTAGTATTATTCAATATCTGTCCATTGACGCCTTTTATATTCTGCATTATCTTATTATTTCTATTGGCTTTCTCTTTCTTTAATAAATATGAAGACATTTTCTCTCCTTCAATTTTATCTTTCATTCTAGCCCTTAATTTCACTCCTTCACATATTTCATTCTGAATCCTTTCTATTTTATTTTTCACTGAATGTATTATATCAAAGTCTATAATTCCTACATTAGCCTTTTGGTATAATTCTTTTAACCTACATTGTAGTAAGTTTATCAGCCCATATTTTTCTGCTAAATTTTTTTTTGACATTTTAACAAAAAAACTTTTAATTTTCTCCTTGCAATAAATCCACCACTTGATCAAGTTATTAAACTTATACTGCTCTCCTTTTAAGAACTGCCATAGTACGCTAAAATTTTCTTTTACATCCTCTCTATTTAGAATGCTGACATTTAATTTCCACGTACCTTTACCTTTATTAGTTGACAAAAAGTTGATACTAGTAATTACCATACAATGATCTGAAAATGCTATAGGTACTGTTTTACATGATTTTATATGATTAAACAGACTTTTAACATATATTCTATCAATACGGGATGCATAATTTGTCTTAATATATGTATAATCTGTTACATAATTGATACTTGCAGCATCTCTAAAACCAGTCCCTTTAAGTAATTCACAAATTTTTTTTGATATTACAGTTTTATCCAAAGTACTAACATCTTTTACATGAGTTACACTATTAAAATCCCCTGCAAAAATTGTGTCATCTATATTTAGTCTTAAATAATATAATAATCTATCAAAAAAATCTTCTCTCTCTCTTTTCTTATTCGAGCCCGATGGGGCATAAACATTAAGTAAATGAATTTCCTTACCACCAGTTCTTATCTTTAAGCTTAGTATTCTACCTTCATAGTCCATCTCTTGTTTTATAACAGTTATAGGAGACAATCGTTTACTGATCAATATTGCAACACCTCCTTTTAAATAAGTAGTTGGATTTATAAATACTTCATAATATTGCTCTATATGATATAATGAATTTCCTGCCTTAATGTTATGTTCTTGCAACATTATTATGTCTAGTTTATAAAGATTAGCAAGAGAAATTAATTTTAATTCTTTCCTATCGTCATTCAAACCATTGATATTTAGCGTACAAACAGTCAGAGCCATGAAAAATATATATATAAAAGAGAATATAATGTGATAAAAAAAAAGAAACATTACCTTACCAACTTTTGTTTCTTAACATTACTAATATCCAACTTCTTATTCTTTTTTATTTTGAGTTTACCTCCTTTTTTTACTTTAACAAACCACTGTTCTTCCTTACACTCCTCACTTATCGACATTCCTTCAGAAAATGTTTCTTCACCAGTTTCAGTGCTTGACGATTCGCCATCTTTATCCGTTGTTTCTTTATTTATTTCCGTTATCTCATTATCTTCAAGTATGTCTTCTTTTATAACCTTATCTAGGGCATGACACACTTCTTTGTCCTCTTCATTTACGCTTAATTGAGAAAAAGTTCCATGATCCATATCTTTATTATCTGCAGTCCTATGCACTTCCACCGTTGTTACACCTGTTTCCAAAGGTACATCCTCTTTCCTCTTGTTAAGAGTTTGATCATCATTTGGGAATGGTTCCTCTTGACTGCTACTAATGTGTGTCCTTTCCTCTTCATTTTCATCTGTGCATTCACTTTCGTCTGTACATATTCCACTGGCTAATTGTATTTCTTGTACTTGCGGCTCCTTTGTTTTTTGTTTGTTATCTCCATCCTTTGTTTCATTGTCTGCTCTTCCCTCCTCTAAATTCCCTGTAGAGTTATCTTTATTAGCATTTACTTCTTGAATGGTGTGTCCAGTCCTCTTATTTTCCTCTACGTCTTGTGCACTATTCCTTTTCCTTTGAATATCAGGAAAATCTGTAGTATTATATATATTTATCCTGTCATCTAATTCAAAGTAACAATCAGCGGCCATGTGATTCTCCCTGCCACATTTAAAGGAAGTTTTCTGCTGTCCATTATAGTAGAATACGATATTATGACCGTGAATATTTAATGAGGAGGGTACACTCCTCTTCAATTCCATCCTAGCTGTTCGTATACCATTTAGAAGTCCCTCAGCCTTTCCGTATGCAAACCGGTTTAATCTGATTCCATAAACTTTTCCATAATTCTCAAGAATTCTCTCCAAAATTGCATTATCCATATCAAATGGTGCATAGCGAATGGATATATAAGTATATTGTCTACTAAAGTTAATAATTCTTACCGTTTTGCCATTACCAACATCGACATCTTTCTCATCATACTGATCACAAAAAGCTTGAAAGATGTATGATTTACTAAATTTTAAAACATACTTTGTCTTGCTTATCTGCTGAAATCCAACAATATCATCATGCTCAATTTTCAGTACTTCAAAAATTGCATTGCACACTGCACTATAATCAGGGCTAAATGAAAAAAAGAGCCCTATGGAGTCCTGTCTCCTAATAGGCGGAGAAAAAGAACTACTCTTACATCCGGCTGTTTATGACGCAAGAATAGTCCTCAACGGCACTATAATTAGTATAATTTGTAATTGCTTGTTTGCTTTGTACAGTCTGCTAGTCGAGAATGTTTTGCATGTGGAGAACATGTAAAACAGTCTGATACACAGACTGATATTAGATCTTATATTTTTTTTTTATCAAAAGTTTAAGTATGAATAACTTCTCTGTATTTATTTACATGCTGAAGCAAAACAAATTGGCTGGATTTTACTTCGATATAAATGTGATCATAACGTTATATGATTTTTTATAACTTCCCCATTTGAATAAAGTATCTATGCGATTTGAAGCAATTTTTATTATTATTATTATTATTATTATTATTATTATTATTATTATTATTATTATTATTATTATTATTATTATTATTATTATTATTATTATTATTTTAATCACTATTATTATTAAATATATTAAAGCTATGAAGCTCCTATACTAAAAGAATACAATAGTATTAAGCATCAAATGTTTTGTTACTTTTTTCATCGTAAAGGAATTTTAGATTAGAATTCAGTCTCATGACGGGAGCAAAGACACATTTTATGATGGCTGAAACAGCGCGTTGTAAACAGTCATATAAAATATGGAAGTAGACAAATCATAATTATGACGCTTCAGGTGAAATAAAAGTAAAATCACAGAGAAGGGTATTTATTAGTCGCGA
Source organism: Halocaridina rubra (assembly GCA_037179515.1). NCBI lineage: Eukaryota > Metazoa > Arthropoda > Malacostraca > Decapoda > Atyidae > Halocaridina > Halocaridina rubra. Next base: position 23,994 of record JAXCGZ010020058.1, read on the forward strand.
TAACCTGAGACTCTGCTGGAGGGGATTGCGACATAACATTAATAAAATGGAATTGTCATCAACACCTTTAATGTGCAGTTAAAAGCAATTAGTTTTGCTGATTACCAATTATTCACTGAACAATTCAGAAGACCAGATTTCAACCTTGTCAGTTAAAGAAGTACCTCAAAAAAATGAACATTTGTCACTAGAATACTGATACAAATAACATCCATCCAATCCTTACACTCAAAGACAAGCACTTGAATACGCATAGCCAAGGT
>JAXCGZ010020059.1:0-24215 GCA_037179515.1 Halocaridina rubra
AATGCCGATGTGACCGGGTATTCAAGTGGGGGTGACGGTTTTGCCAATGCTTATGACCCTGTGGTGGAGGTGAAACATGTTTGGAGTGAGCAGCATGTTCTTCCTTGATGAAGGTATCGGTTGAGGCTCCAGTTTCTTGATTAAATGATCCAACATTGTAGATTATATGGGAGTTGTGTCTGTTCTAGTTCTGGATTTTATCCTTATATATGTTTTTGAAGACATTTGGTTAGCCGGATCTCTTCAGTTGGCAGGAAGTTCAATCTAAATGCCCAATGGTTGGTCGTCTCGTAGAGGAGGGCATCGGTAATATGGGTGTGGAGTGTCCAGGTTCTTGGTTAGGATGTCTTCCTCGACTTCTAAGGCCTGCAGCTCGGCACAGGCCTTAGCTGCCCTGGTCCTTTTAGAAGATCAGGGTGTTGGCCGAGGGCTAATTTGAGGTTTACGCTGGAGAGGCAAGGACGTTATGCTGTAGTAGTTTTAGCCACAATAATTTCTTTCTTGGATGTTCTCCCTTGAGGGTGAGCGGATCCCTTTACTGCTCAAGAGTTAGACATGGCAGTGCAAAGTATAAAAAAAGATAAGAGTTATATTGGAATGTGTCCTGGTTTATTTACGATGCTACCACAGACATGGTTATCCTTTTTCCTTACAATTTTTAATTTCCTTTTCTTAAATGTCCTTTATCCATTTGCTTGGTGCCACAATAAACTGATCACTCTATTTAAATCTGGGGATAGAAGAGATTGCGGAAACTATCGGGGCATAAGTATAATGAACACCTTGGCAAAAATCTATGATATGCTTTTGATGAGACGGTTAAGTTTATGGTTTAATATAGATAAGTGTTAGGCCGGAGCTCAGAAGGGTAGAGGGTGTATAGAGCAGATTTTGGCTTTAAGGTTACTGATGGATTATGCTGCTTGCAAGAAGCAAAAATTGTATATAGTTTTTGTGGATTTTAGTAAGGCGTACGACAGGGTACCAAAATATGATTTAATCGAGTATCTCAAGTCGGTGGGATGTGGAAGGGTTATGTTGTCACCTATCCAAAATATTTATTCATGTACAAAAAGTGTGTTAAAATCTGCTATAATAACAACATCTATAGGTATACGCCAAGGAGCTCCTACGAGCTGCATTTTGTTTGTCATTTATATGGATAAAATGGTGAGAATGATTAAAGAAAAAGTGAGAATTGATGGTTTTTTGGGAAATTTACATACTCTTTTAATGATGGATGACACGGTGATTGTAAGTACATCTCGTGAAAAGTGCATATCAAAACTTGAGGCTCTATTCTCCTGGAGTGACGGCTCTTACAACCCTAGACACTCACCTAGGCATACAAACTTTGGGAAGGCCCGATCATATCACGGCACGTACTCAAACCAGCGTTACACATCCAACGGCAGGTACAGACACCAGGATCCATGGGCTAACCCCAGAACACACTACAATGATGAATTCCCAGCAGAATCACACAGTCGAAACTACAACTATGACTATGGATACCACCCCAATGAAACATGGTAAGAATGTAACATTAGTACATGTGAACGCTCAGTCCCTGCTCGCTCATTTTGAGGAAATAATAATGCTAACAAAAGACTACAACATAGACATCCTCTGTGTAAGTGAAACTTGGCTTCCTCCTACAACTGAAAATAAATATGTGAATATCCCAGAGTTTAAAATATTTTGCAATGACCATGGCCGAGGGGGTGGGGTTTGTATTTATGTTAGAAATTATCTTCGTGCATCAGAAATAACCACAGGTTTAGAAAAAACTGAGGAGCTCGAAGATTTATGGATCACTGTGCAGTATCAGAAACTTCCATCTTTCATTGTAGGGTGTGTTTACCGTCACCCTAAAGCACCTACCAGTTCATTCAATCATCTGCTAGAAACATTCAGAAATATCTGTGTGCGTCATAAACCCATATACATACTTGGTGATTTTAATGATGACTTGCTCTCAGCAGATAACAAAATGAAAAGGGTGATCAACACTGTGAAGTTAACACAAATAGTGACAAAACCGACCCGCATAACCCCTAATTCTAGGACTCTTATAGATCTGATAATAACAAATAATGTGGAAAGTATACCCTATTGGGACGTAGTTCCCTGCCCAATTGCAGACCACGAGCTGAACATTGCTATGCTAAACATAAACAAGCCGAAAAGGAAGCCTCTCCTCAAGACATTCCGGTGTCTAAAAAATTACTCCCCTGATATCTTTTGTGAAACATTAATCAACAACACAAATGCACTTAACAGAATTAAATACACAGATAACGTCGATTTGCAGGTTGAGATTTTAACAAAAGTCTTCCTTGAATGCTTAGATAGTTGTGCACCCATTGTAACAAGAAAAATAACCCGCCCCTCAGCCCCCTGGCTAACTAATGACATCAAAGAGGCAATGCAAATCAGAAATCAAATACAAAAAGAGCTAAAAATGAATAGATATGATATGACTCTCCGAGAACGTTATAAAACAGAAAAGAAACGTGTCAGATCTCTTCATCAGTGTAAGTAAAAAAGACTTTTACAAAAAACAATTTAATGACTCTAGACATGATACAGCAGCAATATGGAAAGTGATAAGAAGCATGATACCAAATGAAAAGAGTACCTCAGAAAGTTATGAAAATATTACGGAGTTGAAAGACAAAGCAGATAACTTTAATAACTATTTTGCTAACGTTGGCAAAAATACATATGAAAAAACTCAAGAAAACATCAACTCAGTGAATATGAGTAATTGCTTAAATGACAATTCTTCCAATGAAAACACAAGAGAGTACTTCAAGATAAATCCTATAGATTGTGCTACCCTAATTCTTACCATAAAGAGCCTAAGAAACTCTGGCTCTTATGGTTCAGATGGTATACCATTTCAGTTCATCAAAGATGCTCTACCCATGATTGCATCCTATATTCTAACTATTATGAACACTTCCATTGTTACTAAAAAGTTTCCTGACTCTTGGAAAATAGCACATGTAATACCTCTGCATAAAAAGGGGGACAGAGAAGATGTGACAAACTATTGTCCCATTTCCCTGCTACCCATTTTCTCTAAAATATTAGAAAAAATTGTCACATGCCAACTTATGTCATATTTAGAATCAAATAGACTACTAACGATTAGCCAACATGGTTTCAGACCAAAACTCTCGACGGAAACTGCATTGCTTAAAGTTACGAATAGTATATATAATAATATAGATATGAAAAAAATATCTTTGCTAATTTTATTAGACTTATCAAAAGCCTTCGACAGTGTAAACCATGAAATTCTTTTAAGTAAATGTATTAACTTAAATATTGATCCAAGCTGGTTTAGCGAGTATCTATCTAATCGTAAACAGTCCATACGTCTTAACAACATTGTCTCTGTGCCAAAAAATGTATCATTTGGTGTTCCACAGGGATCAGTACTTGGTCCTATCCTCTTCTCCATTTACGTAAATGATCTATCTTCTTTCATTTCTGACTGTCTAGTCGTACAATATGCAGATGACACTCAACTACTCCTTAGTGGTGATATTAATAATCTCCCAGAGCTAACTTTAAGAGCAGAAAACACTCTGTCAAAAATTAAAACCTATTTCCAAGAAATTGGGCTGTTAATTAACAAAGTAAAACACAATGCATATTTATTGGTTCAAGGTTCCACATAGCACAAATTCCAGAAAACACAACAATTAATTTTTGCGACAATATTATCACACCTAGCAAAACAGTCAAAAACCTAGGAATTCACATTGATAACCACATGTTGTTTGATTCCCACATAGATAAAGTATGCAAAAAGGTTACAGGAACATTAATGTACTTATCACGTATAAAAGACAATTTTGAGACTACCACTCGAATAACTGTTGTTGAATCTCTAGCCCTAAGTCACATTAATTACTGCACAACTGTTTGGGGAACTACCACTAAGACTCAGATAAACAGAATACAGAAGCTTATTAATTTTGCAGCTCGAGTTGCCCTGGGAGGAATAAGAAAATATGACCACATCACACCAGCTCTCAATAAACTTGGGTGGCTGCGGGCAGAAAATAAGGTCGCTTATGCTATTTATGTTTTTGTATTCAAAATTTTGGACCATCATTATCCTAGCTGGCTATTTGATTTAAAAACAGTCAGGGATATAAGGGGAACCAACACAAGACAGAGCAGTGAGCTCTTTATTCACAGAACAAACACAGAAGCAGGTTCAAAGATGATCACTATCAAAGGGCCAACACTCTGGAATAATATTCCAGAGCATCTTAAACATGCATCCTCCTTCACAGCTTTCAAAGGCAAACTATATAGTTTTCTTTTGGACAAATAGTTGCTGCTCATTAAGAACTAATTATTCTCATTGTAAGGAAACAAATATGGAAATGATGCCGATAATAACGATCCTGTATCTAGTGGCATACTTACTATTTTATTATTAACATTATTGTTAACATTTTATTACAGCCAGCATTATTATTTTCTATGAAAGCTACATTTAATTTAACTATATGTCTAACCCTCTTATTTATTAGTTTAATTACATGTCTACTTATAAGTTACTATTAATGTTGAATAACCATTGTACAAAATGGAAATAAATGTTTTTATTTTGATTTGATTTATTAGATTATTGTAATGCTTATGGTATGGTGATTAATGAAAAGAAGACAAAGTATTTTGTTGTTAATGGAAAAGACAGAGATAAAGCATCAATAGTGATGAACAACATAAAAACTGATTATTGTAAAAAGTATCTGTACTTAGGTGCATGGTTTACTGATGATGCAAATATGCACTCAGTACTTAAACAGCATGAAATCGATGATACAGCAACAGTCAATAAGTTTAGTATATTCTGCATAAATAACATGAGTATGCCCTATGCATATAAGGTTAAAGTTTTTAAAGCTGCTTTGAGTTCTTCACTTTTGTATGGCTCTGAGAGTTGGTTCACAAGTAATTTAGCTTGCATGGAAAAACTTTATAACAGGGCAGTAAAGTGTTTATTGGGAGTGAGAAACAACACTCCAATATCCTTATGTTTCATAGAAAGTGGTTTGGAAACTTTAGTACATGAAGTTAATGAAAGAAGAAGGGGATTTTTAACCAAAAAAATGCAACAGGTTAACAATGAAGAACCTTTCTATGTGGTATTTGACATCTGCAGACGGGAAAATACACCTGGTTATCAATTCTTAAATTCATATATTGCAAATAATGTGGAAGCTTCTGCTCTAAGTGGAATAAAAACTGTAATACTGAATAAACCCGAAGGTGCCACAAAATATCTTACATATAGACAAATTTTAAATAGTTAGTCGACAGTACATAAAGTGTATAGTAGCAAAGAATTTGTACCAGATTATTTGCGAATGGCATTCACAAGGTTAAGAGTAATGTCTCATGAGTTGCGTGTAGAGACTGGAAGGTGGAGCAGAACACCAAGAGAAATGAGAACATGTGCTAACTGAGTGTCCTTTCTCCCAACCAGTGAGACAAAAATATAATATGTTAAACTATCTGAGTGTCCAATCACTTTTGAATGAAGAGCTTCATATTACCGAGTTGTGTCAGTATATTTATGAAGTACTAAAGTTGTACAGATAAGAAAGAGATTCAACCTTGTAATGAGGAAAGCATCGATTTTTTGTATATATAGGTTAATTTGTAATATTTGGATGTATTCTATTCTTCTAACTGTATTTCAGAATTAGGCATTAAGATAAATATGATTATTTACTTTTGTTGGTAAGTTTGTGAGAATATTTTTTTTTTTTTTTTTTTAAGGATGGGATAGGATAGGAGGGGTAGAAGGGGAGGGGGATTAAGGATATAAGGGAATTGGAGGGAAAAGCACGAAAATTAAATAAAGTAAGAGAGAAAAAAGAGAGGGGCAGACCCTCTTGCTAAGTTTTTATCTGGAATTCAGATTCTGACCTCTAATATTTGTATTGTTCTTTAGGCTAAGATTTTTTGATGGACAAAATAAATATTGTTTCTATTACTTATGCTATTTTGTGCAAAAAAAAAAAAATAATATATTTTTGTAATACTTTTGTAATATTTTGTCAATATATATATATATATATATATATATATATATATATATATATATATATATATATATATAATATATATATATATATATATATATAGTATTCGCTCTTGCGGGCGAATGGGTTTTCCTATTTGGTGAGGAGGTGGGGTGAAATCTTGTTATTGTTGGTGATCGGACTTTCCTATTTTGGCCCGCAGGTGAGGTTGTGCAAAATTGTAAAGATAACGGAGAGAATAAGTATTCAGTTGAGGATTATTAGTTTACATCAAACAATTTAAATGAATTTCTGTTTTGGGGGTGAGAGAGAGTTATTACATGGTTATCTTGGTGGAGGGTACCTAAGATGTGTCTACATAGGTAAGAGGGAATAAGGAGTGGATCGCTCTCTTAGTCTAGTTTTTTCGTTTTTAGGAAAAATGTAAGGGAATAATAATAATAATAATAATAATAATAATAATTGTAATAACTTTATTTTGACATTTTTTGAATACTAATTTCTACAAGGCAATAATTTTTTGCGAATTTATGAATAGGAAATTGACCCAATCAACAGAGCTAAAATTTCTTACGGGTCTTTTATGACCCAATCCACTGTCGGCGTATATCCTACAATTATAATAGAAGTTATCAACTTATGGTTATTCTCAATATATATTATTATTTGATTTACACTTTCTATAAAAAAACATACTTTTTATATAATTAAAATGAGATTCATCAAATAATGTACTATATTTTATTGCAAATTTTGTGAGGTCAACTCGTCTTCAAATGTGACATTTCATGTCTATTCTTTTTCTTTTGACGTGCCTAAGGTCCGTCATCAATCCCTAGAATGCCCATAAGTAGAAACTAATTATATTGTCGTATGTAATACTCAATAGAAATTTCATTAGTTCGCATAATGATATTAATGATACTGGAATTTTTTTTTATTATTATTATTATCTTTAGTAAACAGATGACTTCTCAGTTGAGTACAAAATCGAGAATGTACTGACAAAAACCAGGTTAGAAAGGTAGATGATAGGTAATTGAAGAATTGGGTGGCATATTATCACAGACAATTGGATTAACTAAACTGCAGTGATAATGACTAAGCAAACCTAATCCATTCAGCGAAAAAACAAAATCTTACAACGTCGTGATCAGGAAATCGTTAAACTGTGATCTCTACTTCAAGCGCCACATCTATCTAAGTATGGCTCCTTATAAAATATTAAAGCCGTGAAGGAATAGGCGTATTACCTTTTTCCAAGATTCTATTAGTGGTAAATCCAACTTCGTAAGCCTTTATTCGAAACTGAAATGTTTCATATCTGTCATCCATTTTGTAGATTGTCTATAAACTTTACCTTGTATGCTAATACGTTGCCCGAGTACGATTCCAGAAGAGCACTGCATAATCAAGTTTCGGATTCATATAAATCATGAAAATTTCTTTTCATTATATCTGAAGCTCCCCATATGTTCGTAAGAATTCATACCTTTCCGGAAGATGTGTCAACTTTCGATTCTTTCTTGGTTCCGCTCTGCTTCAAATAATGACCTACTACTACAACATGAATTCACAGTTATTTTTTTTTTAATTTAAACAAATAAAAGAATAATATAAAAGTTCTTAGAATAAATAAAATAATTATCTGAATATTTATATTTTTAGGCATATTTCTATAAAACAATTCTAAAATTAATTTCTTGTACTCAAGGTTTTATCACCAAACAAGGATGAAACGCCTTTTATGAAGTAAGCAATTCAATCAGAATTTCAGATCAAAACTTAGCACGAGGGTCTGCCCCTCTCTTTGCTTCTCTTTATTTAATTTTCATGCTTTTCCCTCCAATTCCCTTATATCCTTAATTCCCTCCCCTTTTTTTCCCTCATATCCTATCCCATCCCATCCCTTTTCTTATTTATTTTGCAGCCGAACTCAGTGAGTTGGTCTTCCAACTCTCCAAATATAGCCTAATTAGAGAGTTGGAAGACCAACTCGCCGAGTTTGGCTGCAAATTTAAGCCTAATGTACAGGGTGAATTTATCATCCACCCATCCTTAGTAGAAGCTGCAGAGAAGATCCGCAGTCTCAACTCACCTCACTTGGCAGAGATGAACCCTGCCCAAAAAGTAAGGAGATATATCCTCATTGGCTTCCCTTTTGCTTGATCAGTTGACCTGCTAACCAAGCAAACATATATTACTGCTGCCTCACGTTGCTCCTCCAAAATAGAGGGCCAAACCGTTCCCTCAAAACAAGTTCTGGTTCACATCTGTGGTCCACCCCCTTTGCAAGTAAAGCTCGGCATCTGGGGCAAATTCAACATAAGTGACTACACTCCTGAACCACTGAGATGTTTCCGGTGTCAAAGATTTGGGCACCATAGAAATGCTTGCCATCTCCCAGAGAGATGTGCAATCTGCAGTGGGAGACATTCCAATGACCGCTGCCTCAACAAATTCAAGGCTAATGAAGCAACAGTTGCCAAGTGCCCAAACTGTAAGGGAAACCATCACGCATGGAACAACCGCTGCCCAGAAAGGCTGAAGAGGATTCCTCAAAGAGTCCCTCCCTCTGCCCCTGCCACCAATCACACCACCTCCAACTTCACCACAGCTTCTCCCCCCACCTCCAATCCTTGGCAAAGGCCCCTTTCTGCCCCACTCACACCTAACCTCCCCACCCAAAACCCACCACACAACCCCAACCCAGCTCCTAACACACAGATCACACCTCCTACAGTTTCCACCCCCACATCAACTCTATCCACCCCATCTCACAACACTCACACTCCTACTATCCCCCCAAACAACACTCACACTCCCATCATCCCCTCATGCAACACTCACACCAACACCTCCACCTCATGCAACACTCAAACACGCAACACAGTCACATGCAACACTCAGACCACACACACACCCACTCACCACACCAGGTCCCGGGACCCTAGACTTAAATCCCATACCCCCACACCTCAACAGCCTATCCAGACACCTTCCTCTGCCTCCTCTTCCCAACAGCAAACCCTCTTCGCAGTAAATGAGTTCACCAACATTATTATTCAAGCCATACAGGCAGCCGTCCAACTCCTCAAAACCAAAGCCTCTCCTCAAGATGCCTACAATCAAGTCATTGAAGTAGCCCATTCCGTCGTCACCCAAGCCCTCGTCTCCAGAACCCACCACCAGCCTCAACAAACCACCACTCCTACCACCTCCACCTCCTTAAATCATCAAGATGTCTAATCTCGGGATCCTACACTGGAATGCGCAGGGTCTCAGACACAAGGTACAACATCTTGAAGGCATTGCCAAGGCTGACAACATAAATGTCATCATGGTTCAAGAAACCCTGTGCACAAAGCAAAACAGTCCAAAAATCTCAGGATACAAAGGATTCTCCTAGCACTGGTCTCCAGGGGGGAACAGAGGCAGCACCACCTTCATCAGGAAAAACCTGTTAGCTAAGGAAATAACCAGACCGGTCTACTGCGGCAATGATGTCCACGTCCTCGCTGTTAACATCAAACTTCAGGGCAGCTGCATAGATCTGTACAACATTTACAGACAACACGATGGTGGCTTAGACCTGACTACCCTCTTCGGGCTAGCCAGTCATCGTGACATAGTAATAGGAGGTGACTTCAACGCGCACCATCCAAGATTCAGGTATGAGCGGCCTTGTGCTGCAGGCAGACACATCATGAGCCTGCTGGACGACCAAGAAGACGTCTCCCTTCTCAACAATCATGAGCCAACTCATGACAGAGGTGGAATACTGGACCTCACCTTTGTCTCCAACTCCCTAAGCCAAGACGCCACATGGAGAGTTCATCCCCTAGTCACAAGCGACCACTACGGGATCCATCTCACGCTGCCAATTCCTGAAATCTTCCAAATCAATGCTCCTCCCCCTCGATGGAATTTTAAGAAGGCCGACTGGGGCCAATTCCAGGAGCACCTCAGTAATTGGTTTTCAGCCTACTCACCATCCGAAGACATCGACCAAGCATAGGCCGAGCAAGTCAATGCCCTGCAAGCTGCAGCAAACTCCTCCATCTCCCTCTGCAAATCACAACACACCACTTATCTGGACAGATGGTACTACTGTGACAGAGTTAAAGAACTCAATCACCGGCTCAACGTCATCCAGAAAATGCACAGGAAACGTCGCACTGAAGACTCCTACCGCACTCTCCAGGCAGTCAAATAACATGTCCATGAAGACACACGCAACATTAAGAGGAAAAAATGTCTGGAGTGGTGATTACTTAATTGTGATTACTTAATTGTGTTTACGGGAAAGAGCCCAAAGCTCGTATCTTCCCGTCTCCTGATCGGTTCCATTTTATACTTAGTGATACTTATCATACCTGTCCTTAAAACTATGGATTGAGATAGCATTAACTACCTCCTCGCTTAGCCAATTCCAATTATCAACTACTCCTACACTGAAAAAGTATTTCCTTACATCCTGCGAAGAAGTTTTCTTACGAAGCTTCAAACTGTGACCTCTAGTTCTAGAGCCAGCCATATCAAAATATCGATCCCTATCCACTCTATCATAACCATGAAGGAATTTAAAGACTGTCACCATATCCCCCCTCACTCTTCTAGCTTCGAGTGATGGTAAGTCTAATTCCCTCAGCCTCTCATCATAACTGAGATTGCGTATTTCTGGCACCAGTTTCGTGGCATGTCTTTGAACTTTTTCAAGCTTAGCTATGTGCTTTTTCAAGTGCGGATTCCAAAAGGGGGCTGCATATTCGAGTTTTGGCCTCACATAGGTTACATAAATATTTCTGAACATTTCCTTGTCCATGTGCCTGAAGGCTACCCTTACATTTGATAAGAATGCATTTGCTGCCCTTACTATGCCATTTATATGTATTTCTGGAGACAAATCTGCCAGTATGTTTGCTCCTAGATCTCTTTCATTTTCTGTCTCTTGAAGTTGTACTCCAGCCACCGAGTAGTCAAGCTTGGGCCTTCTTGCACTTGTACCCATTCTCATTACCTTACATTTTGAAGTATTGAATTTCATTAGCCACTTTTCTGACCACTCATGCAGATTATTTAGATCCTCCTGAAGTTCTCTACCATTGTTCTCGTTTTTTACTTTCTTCACAATCTTTGCATCATCTGCAAACATATTCATGAATGAATTTACAGACTCTGGTAGGTCATTTACATATACAAGGAACAAAAGTGGCCCTAAAACTGAACCCTGTGGAACTTCACTACTAACTCTTCTCCATTCAGACACTGAGTGTCTTACTCTAACCCTCTGTTCCCTTCCTTCTAAGTAAGTTTTTATCCATTCCAAAACATTTCCACCTATTCTAGCCATTGATTGCAGCTTCCTAATAAGTCTCCCATGTGGAACAGTGTCAGACGCTTTCTGGAAGTCTAGGAATATGCAATCTGCCCAGCCCTCTCTTTCCTGTAAGATTTGGCTTACCTCATCATAAAATTTTAATAAGTTTGTTACTGTTGATCTACCTTCTCTGAAGCCATGTTGCCTCACTGACAAAAAGTTGAAGGATTCCAAGTGAAGAGAGATATGTTTCCTTAGTAGTTTCTCCATAACTTTGCAAACTATGCTGGTCAAGGAAACTGGTCATAGATGCTCACACCTCTGTGGGCCAGATTTGGAGGAGTATTAACTTCTTTGCTAAAAGTAAACCTCCTAAAATCATCCCCCACAGGGATCCTAGCAGGGCAGCAGAACTCTCCGTCAAATTCATGGATAGAGCAAGCTCCAACCAGTTCCCCATCACCACCAGAACAACTCTTCAGGACCTCACCACTGCAAGATGGGAAGAAATAGAAGAGGCCATCAACACTGAAGACGAAACAGATGCCCCATTCTCTCTGACTGAGCTACTAAGAGTAAGCAAAAGCTCTAAGAGCACAGCCCCAGGTGCTGATAGAATCACATACACAATGATTCAAAATATGGGGCCCCAAGGGGAGCTTGCTCTGCTCTCCCTGATCAATTCAACATACACACGAAGAATCAGACTAGCCTCATGGAAGAGAGCAGACATTCAGCCCATCCCAAAACCACAGGACCCCGACAACCCTAGCCCCATCTCCCTCCTAAGCTGCCTGAGCAAGACGGCAGAAAAGATGGTACTTAACAGAGTCCGCTGGGAATGCCCACCCTTCCCAGAAAACATGTTTGCCTACCAGCCTGGCTTAGGCACCTCAGAATGTATAGCCTCCATGCTATCATTTATCAACAACTGCCGTGGATACATCGTTTTTCTAGACCTAGAGAAGGCCTTTGAACTAGCCAGTGTACCAGCGATACTATCAGCTCTCGTTTCAAAGCAGATCAAAGGTAACCTTCTTTCATGGATCAAGCAGAGTCTACAAAACCGTAGTGCATGAGTCAAAGTAGATGGGCACTACTCCACCTACAAAAACCACGAAAATGGGACCCCCAAGGTGGAATCCTTAGCCCATTCCTCTTTAATTGTCTCATGGAAAAACTCATGGACATTGCACTACCACATGGAGCCAAACTCTACAGTCATGCCGATGATTTTGCCCTTGTCACAATACGCGACAGAAGCTCTAACAAGACACAGCGCTGCCTCACCAAGATTCACCAAGCCTCCATCTCCCTCGGAGTCAAAATCAATGCCCGCAAAACCAAGGCCCTTCCCATCCACCAGTGGAGACCAGACACTAATCTGGTCATAGGTAATGAGCCAAACCAAACACCAATACCTGGGTGTAATTATCGATGGCAAACTAACCATTGGACCTGAAATTCAATACTTGCGCAACAAATGCAAACAAACAAACAAACATTTATTTCCATTTTGTACAATGGTTATTCCACATTAATAGTAACTTATAAGTAGACATGTAATTAAACTAATAAATAAGAGGGTAATACATATACTTAAATTAAATGTAGCTTTCATAGAAAATAATAATGCTGTAATAAAAATGTTAACAAAAATGTTAATAATAAAGTAGTAAGCATGACACTAGATACAGGATCGTTATTATCGGCATCATTTCCATATTTGTTTTCCTTACAATGAGAATAATTAGTTCTTAATGAGCAGCAACTATTTGTCCAAAAGAAAACTATATAGTTTGCCTTTGAAAGCTGTGAAGGAGGATGCATTTTTAAGATGCTCTAGAATATTATTCCAGAGTGTTGGCCCTTTGATAGTGATCATCTTTGAACCTGCTTCTATGTTTGTTCTATAAATAAAGAGCTCACTGCTTTGTCTTGTGTTGGCTCCCCTTATATCCCTGCAGCCAGCGATAAGCGGTCCTTCGTCGGATGTCGGGCCTCTACGATGGTGCATCTTTTATATCTCTTACTTTATATAATTTTCGTGCTTTTCCCTCCAATTCCCTTATATCCTTAATCCCCTCCCCTTTTTTCCCTCCTATCCCATCCCATCCCATCCTTCTTAGCTGTTAAGAATACCTCAATGCATTGTAGAGAAAATATTTTTAGCAAGAGGATTTGCCCCTCTCTTTTTTGTCTTACTTTATTTAATTTTCGTGCTTTTCCTTCCAATTTCCTTATATCCTTAATCCCCTCCCCTTTTCTCCCCTCCTATCCTATCCCATCCTACCTACCTACCTTTTGTAGCCATATCTTAGCACGAGGGTTTGCCCCTCTCTTTTGTCTCTTTAATTTTCGTGCTTTTCCCTTCAATTCCCTTATATCCTCATTCCCCTCTCCTTTTTTTCCCCTCCTACCCTATCCCACCCTAAGCCAATCCTTTTTAGCAGCATTATATTCCTTTCTAATATAATTCATCCATTTAGTTTTCATTTTCATTTTCATAAATTTATTTTATTTTTCGTTCCCATCTCCCATTAACCCCTCCTTCTCGGTGGTCCACCAGGGATTAAAAACATGAACGCGGTGCTATCAACGCCCCATCTTCAACTCTATCCTATCTAAACTTTCTTCTTCCCCCACAATAAATGGCATCTAACCAACACATACACTAAAGGAGACTGCTAACCCTATTAAGCATATCTTGAAACTTCTCTTTCATTTGCAGATAAGACATGTCCTCACTTCCCAGATCACTCATCTATGGCCAGTGAACCCCCCAGGTGGATATCTACCACGGACGAATTCCTTGCCAATCCCAAGAACTCAGCCAACCCAAATATATAAGGACAAAATCCAGGGTATGGGAGGGATGTACCATCGCGGAATGGCCGCTGTCTCAGTGGAGACAAATCCGTATGTGTAAGTGGAGACTACGTATACTCATGCATGTATAATGCCAGTACTAGTATATACACTTCAAGTATACTGTATGTATACATAAGAGCGACTGAAGAACTCGAGGGAGAAACAACTTTGTTGTTTTAGATTCTCCACCCAAGGATTGGTGGAACGGGTCGTGGAGGACCCATAGGGCCGTCGCCAGCCGGCATAGGCCCCAACCCCCCCCCCACTGTGGTGACCAGCCACAGCAGTAACCTCCCCAGTAAATAGCTTAAACTCTCTTGCCTGGACAAAGCGCGATCCGTCGACCTCGCGAATGCGAGGCCAGCGCTTTACCACTGTACTACCCAAGAGGCTTGAATCTACTTAGCTTGCGTTGTTTATAGGTTGCTTGCGATAACGACCTCTACCCATAAATATCACAAGTTCCTCCCTCACTCTCTGTACTTGGAGAGTGTAGGTTATTTTCTCTAGTTTGTGATTTCGTAACTATGTATGTTTAAATATATATCGTAATAATATATAGATGTGTGTATTTGTGTGTAATATTCATATGTATGTATATCTTATGTGTGCACATGCGTCCATACGTGTGATTACCTTATTGTGTTTACGGGTGAATGTGAATGTGTGCCAGGAGATATATGTATCATCCTACATTTCTAAAAAAAAAAAAAAAAAAAAAAAAAAAATATATATATATATATATATATATATATATATATATATATATATATATATATATATATATATATATATATACAAGGTTTAAAGATTGTGTGAATGTCTATTATTATCACTAAACTTTTTTAACTGCGTTGCTGTTTGCGTAGTGCCGTGAAATCCTGTTCTTCGAGCACTTAGATCGATGGGCTTGGCATTATTATTATTATTATTATTATTATTATTATTATTAACTTCTCTATTATAACCCCCCCCCTACCACAACTCTTCCATGATTTAATATTTTCCATCAGTATCCCCTTTATAATACATCTCTAAGCATCTCACTTCCCCCCCCCCAAAAAAAAAATACAGATCTTTTTCGAGCGATATACCCTTATTCACTCTCAAATACACACACACACCTTAGCAAGAGGGTCTGCCCCTTTCTTTTCCCTCTCCTTTATTTAGTTTTCGTACTTTTGCCCCATATCCTCCTCATCCTATACCCCCACTCTCTAGAGATGACACCCTGAGTATGGCTACGCGAGTTCAGTCGAAGTCGTCACTAATCACCCCCCCCCCCATTTCAATACCTGTTATCTGTATTTGTCAGTACGATTTTTTTTTTTTTGTCTACTTTTTTCATCTTTGCAATGTAAAAGTTTTTATCACACCCTCCAAAATAACTTTATCATATTTTGGCATACTCAAAAAGAATAAGCTCTTTGTGGTAGATATTGTAAAGATTAGTAACCCCAACCTCCTTATAGTACAGTGGTAACGCGCTGGCTTCGCATTCACGAGGTCGAAAGATCGGTTCCCGTCCAAGACCGAGAGTTTAAGCTGTTTACTGGCAGGAACTGCTGTGGTTGGACACCACAGTGGGGGGTTGGGGCTTGCCCTGGCTGACGAATACCCATTGTATTAAAAAATGGAAATAAAGTTTGTTTTGTTTAAAGTTATATAACCCAGCAATTTGTTAGGTAACATCCCTTGTTAGTATGAAAAAATTTTATTTACAAGTTTCGTTCTAGTTAAATATACATTTCCATATTAATTTCATTTAGTATATCAAGGAAAATAGTAATTATGTTCGAAGGTTGTCATGTATAATTTATTCATCAATCGTGGAGAGTGACATACTTCTAGTAAAAATTAGTGGTGTTATTAGAATCGAGGTGTTTTAGGGGTCCAGCAGGACGCCCGACATAAAATTGTCGTTGTTGTTGTTGCTAAAAACAAGACAATAGTTGTTGTTGTAACCGACATATAACACGTGAAATAAATTTCCCAAACCTCTTAGCAAAATGTAAAAATATAAGGAAATTATGCTTTTTCCCAAAGGATTTTGATATTTCCTCATCTAGCCTTAGCTTACGTTGTAAATGAGTGTATTTGCAGTATTTATTTCATGACTAAAATTTTGTTTTCAAGTTATTTATAATTAATTTTGACATTCAATCGTCTTAGAAAAGCTGATTCTCCAGAATCTCGGCGCCAATGATACAAAAATACGGAGGTGAAAGGGAATGCAACGATCACAAATAGATACAGTCTATCATTGGCAACAGATGAAATTATGTGAAATATTATTATTTCTTTTATAGTTAGTTAATTTATAAATGCAAGTTTGCAGGCTAAAAACCCCTACTGCGCCGACGCCGGATCTATCCTTCTGCTGAGAATAAAATCAATAATCGGTTGGGACTATCTCATCCCGGCTGTTCTCTCAAAACTTTCCAAAATCTCTTACTTTCGACATATGCAATAGTCATAATTACTTGAGAATATTTGGTTATGTATGTGCGTGAATGTGTGAGTTTTATTTAATTAAAAACAATATTAAAAGTATTTTGATAACTAGTGTTTTATAAGTGAACCGGTTACGTAGTTTATAAGTAAATGTAACACTTTTGTGGTTGTATTTAATGAAATAAATTTTCAGATAAGAAAACTAATTTTATATTTAGAAAAATTTATATAATAAGAGAATTCAATGTTTGATAAAAAGAGAAAAGATGTTTGACATTGCTACAAAAACAGTTCATGGTGTGTGGCTTCTTATGCAACAAGCAGTTTTAGTATAAGTAATATGAGAAATAAAAATATATGCATTAAGTAACAAACAATAGATCTCAAATATAGAATAATAAAGTACTTAAAACAAATAGTTTAGTCTATTCCTTCACTTCAGTGAACTGAAATTATTATTATTATTATTATTTTTATTATTAAGGAAAGTAATTTTTGAATGCCATATATTCATTTTCTTGTAGTGATTAAGCTGAATCCCCCCAAAACAAAGATTTCTATGCATATATGGACAAGGAGATAAAAGCAGGATTTGATGCTTACAAACATCTTTTTGGAATACTCATAAGGAATAAGGTGTGATGAAAGCTTTTAAGTAATACATGAAAGTGTACCGAGTCAACAAGACTGAGAGTAAAAAGTCAAACCAATTAATTAATAAATATTTGAATCTAAAGTTACACCCAAAGCAAGAAAAAAGTAACTTTTGAAGGGATGAATGGAGACAAACAAAAAGGAGTGAAGAGGCCATTGTATTCATGCATCGTTCGTTTGTTCGTCCGTTCATTGTAGATATATACACACAGGGGATGATGGGGAATGGGGGTCCAAAGTTAAGCAAATACCTAATTGCAATTACCTAATTGTGCTTAGGGGAAAGAGCCCCAGCTCGTAACTTCCTGTATCCTGATTGTTAAAATTTTGTACTTAGTGATACTTATCAGGCTTGTCCTTAAAACTATGGATTGAATTAGCATTAACTACCTCCTCGCTTAGCGACTTCCAATTATCAACTACTCTTACACTAGAAAAAAAAGTGCTTCCTCACATCCTGAAAAGAAGTTTTCTTACGAGGCTTCATACTATAACCTCTAGTTCTAGTGCCAGCCATATAAAAATATCGATCCCTATACACCCTGCCATAACCATGAAGGAATTCAAAAACTGTCACCATGTTCCCCTCAATCTTCTAGCTTCGAGTGATGGTGAGTCTAATTCCTTCAGCCTATCATCATAACTGAGATTGCGTATTTCTGGCACCAGTTTCGTGGCATGTTTTTGAACTTTTTCCAGCTTAACTACATGTTTTTTCAAGTGTAGATTCCAAAAGGGGGCTGCATATTCAAGCTTTGGCTTCACATAGGTTACATAAATATTTCTGAACATTTCCTTGTCCATGTGCCTGCAGGCTACCCTTATATTTGTTAAGAAAGCATATGCTGCCCTTACTATGCCATTTATAAATATTTCTGGAGACAAATAGGCCAGTATTTTTACCCTAGATCTCTCATTCTCTGTCTCTTGAAGGTCTACTCCTGCCACCGTGTAGTCAAGCTTGGGTCTTCTTGCACTTGTACCCATTCTCATTACCTTACATTTTGAAGCATTGAATTTCATTAGCCACTTTTCTGACCACTCATACAGACTATTTATATCTTCCTGAAGTTCTCTACCATTGTTCTCGTTTCTTACTTTTTCACAATCTTTGCATCATCTGCAAACATATTCATGAATGTATTTAGAGACTCTGGTAGGTCATTTACATATACAAGGAACAAAAGTGGCCCCAAAACTGAACCCTGTGGAACTCCACTACCAACTATTCTTCATTCAAACACTGAATATCTACTCTAATCCTCTGTTCCCTTCCTTCTAAGTACGATTTTATCCATTTCAAGTCATTTCCATCAATTTTTGCCACTGCTTGCAACTTCTTAATAAGTCTCCCGTGTGGAACAGTGTCAAATGCTTGCTGGAAGTCTAGGAATATGCAATCTGCCCAGCCCTCTCTTTCCTGTAAGATTCGGCTTACCTCATCACAAAATTCGAATAAATTTGTTACTGTTGATCTACCTTCTCTGAAGCCATGTTGTCTCACTGACAAAAGTTGAAGGATTCCAAGTGAGGAGAGATATGTTTCCTTAGTAGTTTCTCCATAACTTGCAAAGTATGCTGGTCAAGGAAACAGGTCTATTATTTAGAGCCATATCCCTCCTTCCCTTTTTGAAGATAGGTATCATGTTCGCTTGTGTCCAGCATCTTGGACTCTCCCCTGACTCCAGCGATACTTAATATATGATGCTTAGTGTTTCTGATATTGAACTTGCGCATTTTTAAGTACATAAGGGGATATATCATCAGGACCTGTAGCTTTATGGACATCTAATTCCATCAGCGCTTTGCATACCTCTGTGGCTGAAAGGACGGTATTTTCTAATACCGGCCCATGAGCTTCTATCTCTGAAATCTGAGGAAGTGGGGTATTTTCTACAGTAAATACTGAGTGAAACTCCTTGTTCAATTCTTTGCAGATCTCTTCATCCGTCTCAGTGATGCTTTCATCTGCTCTCTTAGGCTTTAAAACCTGTTCTTTTACCTTCAGTTTTCCTCTTATAAAGATGTGGAAAAGTTTGGAAATTTCTTTAGCCTTCCTGGTGATGTCCCTTTCGTAGTCTCTCTCTGCCTCTCTTCTTTTACTTAGGTAATCATTTTTTGCTCTTTTATAGGTCTGCCAGGCAATTATGTTTTTTCTCCTCCTCTACCTTTTCCCGCATTTGTCTATCCACTCGTTAGCTCTTTCACAGTCATTAGAGAACCATTGCTCTCTGGCATGAATTTCACTTACTTTGGTGACAAGTATGCAGCAATCTACTATCTTTCCATATTTCTCACAAAAGATGTAAATTTCTTGTACAGATTTGTTGTAAAACAAGGTCCTCCAGTCAATAACTGCAAAAAGCTCATTCACTATGAAGTAATCTCCTTCCTGATAGTTCCTCCTCGTGTCCTCAGTGCCTCTGCTTTCAGGCAGAACATCTTCAATGATATACTCCATCAACAATACACAATGGTCACTCTTTCCAATAGGTGGTCATACTCAAGTTTTTCAATATCCAGCACGTTATCTGTGAATACTAGATCAAGTGGTGATGGCTCATCCCCACCCCTTGCCCTCGTTGGTTCCAGTACATGTTGGTGTAGGAAATTATCTTTTAGTTAATCTAGGAAGCTTGCCCCGAGTGAGTCCTCACCACTGTGTGGATCAAGATTTATCCAATCTATCTCTTTATGATTAAAATCTCCCATGATCAAAATCCTACATTTTCTCTCCCGTGCAATGTTAACAACTGAGTTTATGACTTCCATAGTACTTATATGACTTTCCTCATAAACTTCTAACCTATGTTGGTTTCTTGGTGGGTTATGTGAAATACTTATTATAATATTCTCTGACCCAGTATTT
Source organism: Halocaridina rubra (assembly GCA_037179515.1). NCBI lineage: Eukaryota > Metazoa > Arthropoda > Malacostraca > Decapoda > Atyidae > Halocaridina > Halocaridina rubra. Next base: position 20,249 of record JAXCGZ010020059.1, read on the forward strand.
ATGCGAGCAACAAAAAATTCCTTGAACCCAATTTCTGTAGCAATGTTTAGTTCTTCAACCTCAATCCTTTCATTTATGAGCAGTGCTATCCCTCCACCAGTCCTCTCATATAAAAGAAAAGCTTCAAGATGTTCTTAACAGGTTAGTATTCTTCTTTATAACATGTGTTGGCTAGATGTAATTATTCGTGAGGGAAGAGTAAAGCTTGGATAGGATAGTAGTGAAGAAGGGAGAGTTGATGGCTCTGCGTGCAAGAATTTCACCCCTAGGTCAAGCAGTGATTGTTTATCCCCAAAGTTGGCCCTCTTTTAATTCCAGTTCACGTTGGTGTAGGAAATTCCCTTGTACACAATCTAGGAATTTTGTCCCAAATGAGTTTTCTCCACTGCGCTAGTCAAGATTTATCCGATCTAGCTTTCAATGATTAAAATCTTCCATAACTTTCTCTCCCGAGCCACGTTAACAACTGAGTTTCCAAATTCGATAATACCTATGTGACTTTTCTAGTAAACCTCTAGCCAATGTTGATACCTTGGTGGGTTATATGCAACAGGTTTTATAATGATCTAAGATCAGGTATTTGTGCAAGCAACAAAAAATTCTTTGAACTCACTTTCTATAGTAAAATTTATATCTTCAACTTGAAATCTTTCACTTGAAAGCAATATTATCCCTCCACCAGTCCTCTCAGATCTTTAAACCCTTAATACTCTGAAGCCCTTAGGAGAAATGTGGCACTGTTTATGTCATCACTTAACTTAGGCTCTGCAACACCTACTATGTTTGCCTCACTGTTGTGAATCCTATCCTTTTATTTAACTGCCTTACCAGCTACCCCATCAGCATTTGTGTACAGCAATCTTAATGAGGATGCATCCACTGATCCTCTAGCATTATTTTCTTTATCTCCCTTTTGGCTGGAAGATGCTTGAAAAAAAAAATTTTCATCTTCATTTCTTCCCTCATTTAGCCTTCTAGCTTCTTGTAACAAGCTTTTGATCCTTTCCCTTTCTTCCTTTTTTCTATATGGTCAAAAGAACAGTATTCTGAATTTTTTTAGGTAATTTTCGGTTTTTGCCCTAAATCAATTCTTCTTTACATATGCACCCCCTCTCAAAGGTTACTTTCATTATTCTTGTCTTTTCCTCCCTAGAATATTTACCAATTCAGTGAATGTTTACAATATTTCCTTGACCACAAATTACTTAAAGCTTCCTTAACAGGTCTAAAGACCCTATCTTTACTGTGTTCAGGTCTCCCGTGTCATGTTTACTCCTGGGAATCACTTATGATTGAGACTACCACTGATTTCACTTTATCAAGTGCCTGCTTGATCATTCTCAATCACATCTTTCATATTATCTGTTACTGATTCTGTAATATAGTCTAATTAGAAATTGTTCCTAAACTATTTATATTGACGTCCAAATGAAATCCTACATGCAAAACAAACAAACAAACAAACATTTATTTCCATTTTGTACAATGGTTATTCAACATTAATAGTAACTTATAAGTAGACATGTAAGTAAACTAATAAATAAGAGGGTTAGACATATAGTTAAATTAAATGTAGCTTTCATAGAAAATAATAATGCTGTAATAAAAATGTTAACAATAATGTTAATAATAAAGTAGTAAGTATGCCACTAGATACAGGATCGTTATTATCGGCATCATTTCCATATTTGTTTCCTTACAATGAGAATAATTAGTTCTTAATGAGCAGCAACTATTTGTCCAAAAGAAAACTATATAGTTTGCCTTTGAAAGCTGTGAAGGAGGATGCATTTTTAAGATGCTCTGGAATATTATTCCAGAGTGTTGGCCCTTTGATAGTGATCATCTTTGAACCTGTTTCTGTGTTTGTTCTGTGAATAAAGAGCTCACTGCTCTGTCTTGTGTTGGTTCCCCTAAGAACCATCGTATGAGTGACTGCTCTCCCGCTCACTCTTACTTCCGTCTACATAGATCCCGTAGTTAGTCACTATCGTAACCTTCTCCCTGAGTAACTATTGAATTGATGATGTAAACAATGGCAAACCTCTGATAAGCACCAGAAAGCATTTTTCCTATTTACTATTTGGCTACCTATAATTATATTTTTTTGTATTACTATAATATTATAATGTTTTGTATCTTAAGCTAAAGAGTACAATAGCTTCTTTGTAGTCAACCATATTTACATTTTGTATTGCCACCTACCTCACTGCCTCTCTTACTACCATATTTTGCTTTACAGCATCTGCAAAGGATGTGGTAATGCTCTCATGTTCTGTATTCAGCTCCTGAAACTTTTCTAAACTGTTCGATGTTTTCGCTTATCTAGTGTGTGTGTATTTGTGTAATTGCCTAATTGTAATTACGGTTTTATGGATACAGGAAAGAGCCCTATGCTCGTAACTCCCCGTCTCATGGTCGGTTCCATTATTGTACTCAGTGAAACATTATATTTGTCTTTCAAACTATGAATTGAGCTAGCATTAACTACCTGTTCGTTTAGTGGGTGTGTGTGTAATTACCTAATAGTGCTTACAGGAAACAGTTTTATGCTTGTAACTCCCCATCTGCTGGTTAGTTCTATTTCTGGACTAAATGATACTAATCATATTTGTCCACAAAACTATGAATTCAGTTAGCATTAACTACCTTCTCTCTTAGCAATTACTAATTAGGAAATACTCCTGCACTAAAAAAAAAATAAAAAAAGTACTTCCTTACATCCTGCAAAGAAGTTTTCTTATGAAAGTTCAAACTATGACCTCTAGTTTTAGAGCCAGCCATATCAAAATATCGATCCCTATCTACTCACAAAAACCATGAAGAAATTTATTATCCGTCACCATATCTACCCTCATTGTTCTAGCTTCAAGTGTTGAATCTATCTATCTATCTATCTATCTATCTATCTATCTATATATATATATATATATATATATATATATATATATATATATATATATATATATATATATATATATATATATATATATATATATATATATATTCTCCAAGAGGAGGAGTCACCGGAGGAAGGGGATGAGAGGGAAGAGGTGTCCAATGAAGAATTTAATGAAATTATTAGTAAGTGGAATGATGTGCAGGCTTTTATTAAGAATCATCACCCAGATAAAATTGTGGGCAATATAGTAGTGAACATGGTGTAGTCACCGTGGCTCAAGCGGTAGCGTCCGCGACTCTAGGGCGTCAGGTCGAGGGTTCGCGCCCCGTCACGGTCTGAGGTTAGCAAGGGCATGCACTCAAGGTAACGATTACATCTGCCAAAACAAGTCCTTCGCAAGAAGGCAACCGTCCGAGCCCTTGGTAGAAAAGGGAGTATGTGACGTAAAACCGAAACAAACAAACAAACATATATATATATATATATATATATATATATATATATATATATATATATATATATATATATATATATATATATATATATATATATATATATATATATATATATATTTATATATATACAATTAGGTAATTACAAAAAAAAAATCCTGTCAAGACAAATTTGCTTTAGGGAGGCAGATCTACAGTAACAAAATTACTGTAACTTAATGATGGGGTAAACTACATAGAGGGCTGGGCAAATTATGTAGAACTTTCGGAAGGCATTTGACCCAGTCCCACATTTAAGTCTTATTAAGAAGCTGCAAGTAAAGACAAGAATAGGTGGATTTGTCTTGGAGTGGATAAAAATTTACTTAAAAGGAGGGAACATAGGATTAGAATAAGATTTCCAGTGTTTGACGGGAGAAAGGTTAGTAATGGGGTTCCACAAGGATTAGGATTAGGGTTTTTTTTCTTTGGATATGTAAATGCTTTTTGAATATGTTTGCAGATGATAGAGAAACAGTGAAGTAGTAAAAGGTGAAAAATAAAAAAAAATTTATGTTTCCTTATGTGATTTAAAGTACTATGACCTTGAAAACCGTCCGAAATATATATATAT
>JAXCGZ010020060.1:0-2500 GCA_037179515.1 Halocaridina rubra
ATTATTATTATTATTATTATTATTATTATTTTAATATTGTTATATGAAAGGGTAATTCACTCTTTTGGGAATAAATATATATTATACTTGAGATGCAGTATATGATATAATAATTTTCTGATCTGGTATATAAATATCTCTTTCGGTTCTAGTATAATAATAATAATAATAATAATTATAATAATAAATAATAATAATAATAATAATAATAATAATAATAATAATAATAATAATAATAATAATAATATATGACTTTACCTCAAGCAGATCATATTTGGTAATTAATCAGCTAACGTAACTAAAATTTATCTCCGAGGGAAATATTTAAAACATATATATTTTTTTGTTTATCAAGGGAAACCGCATTCCGGGTTGTGTTTAAAAGAGTTATTACCACTGAAGGATACTGATATCTACACGTAAGTACACTCAATACAGCTGCCAAGTGGCATGGGACAGTAAACATTAACAGTCAGTGCAAAACAGTCATTTTAACACATATTAATATCTGAGCTTGCTAAGATACAGTTTCATCACTATCCCCTCAAATCAAATACAGAACTCAATGAAGTTGTACTAGCCATCTTGGAGAGTTGAACTCTGGATCTCGAGGAAAACTTCTCAGTTCTATAACCACAGAATGACAGTGTTTTTCTCTGCCTATATTGGTACTGCTAAACAAGCCACTGAGGGTGCATGGCAGCCAGAATCAGTACCGATCCCAGCCCGGATCAATGGAGAGGGTTGAAGGACATCTGAATGGCAAAAAAGGTCCAAATATGCCATCTGTAGACGCTTCACGTTCCCGACTCTGGATCTGACAGACCCGCAATCGAGACCACCGAGAGGCGAGGGGCGCTAGGAAGGGCATCCAGTCTTAATTTCTCAGCCAAACTCTGTGTGTATCCAACCCCAAATGGGAACTAATAGTGACTCTTAAACGTAGATTATTTATCATAGCTATAGAGTGTCAATAAACTGTTCATCTATTGACCTCACACATCTATATAGTATAGTCAAATTGCCTGGAATGGATTATTCAGTACATGAGATCTGTAGGGGCAGCTTTATTCTCCTTTTTACAGTCCAAGCTTGTAAAGTTACTGTTTAGCATTTAGCCCCATACATCTACAACCGCATTTATTTAGCCTTGCTTCCTGTCTCGTGTTAATAGTTCTTCCAATATTCCACTAAAAATATAATAGCAATTTTCTATATTTTTCTCTCAGTTTTCTTTCTATCTCGTTTTTACCCTAACAACTGTTTACGCTTCTTAGGTAATTTTTCACCCAGTTTTTGCCAGAAGTTTTTAATCCTTCCCATTACAAACATAAATATTTTTCCGATAGTTTCTGCTCTCTCTTCGCTCAGAAATATTTCTCAAAGTTTTGCAAAAGGATATTATTATTCTTAGGTTATTTATTTATATACATATTTATATATTTATGTATCTATTTTATTTATTATTATTATTGTATATTTATTTATTTATTATTACTATTATCTCTTTATTTATTTATTTATTTATTTATTCATTACCTAATTATTTACATATTTATTCATTTATTTATAAATTTACGTAATTAACTGCGAACGTTAGAATTGATTTCTTTTTGAATATCTCCATATTTCTTTAATGTGGCTTAGAAAAACATTATCATTGTAATTTTCATTTAATAAATGATTAATATCCATATTTTTCAAACGCTAAATAATTTATTGAGTATGTATTTACTTACTCTCATATATATATATATATATATATATATATATATATATATATATATATATATATATATATATATATATATATATATATATATATCTACCTTGTCTGTCTCCCCCAATTGGGGGGTAGCCGACATAAAAAAAAAGGAAAACAAATAGGGGGATTACTTTGCTCTATGGGCAATGACGAGGGAGCTAGCGACCGTTCGGATGGCACTGCTGGAGTGCCACAGCCCATCCTCCCGGTCTTCCACAACTTGCGTCGCTTTATGATTGCCAACTCCCCTACTGCCCCTACCACAAGGCTACCTCTGTAAGATGCAGCCCTGTGGTAAAAGCAGATGCCCATCAGAGCTGCATCACAATCGCTAGCCACTCATTCCTATTCCTAGCACGCTCACTTGCTTCCCTCACATCCATCCTCCTATCATTCAGGGCTCTCCTTACTCCATCCATCCACCCAAACCTAGGCCTCCCTCTGGCATTTCTCCCATCAACTCTCGCATTCATCACCTTTTTCAGCAGTCTTTCATCATTCATCCTTTCCAAATGGCCAAACCAACATAATCCTTGTATTATCTTACATTTATATACATTATATACCTATTTACTTATTCATTCAACAACCTATTTTTTTTCATTATGTTAATCCATTCCTTTAATTCCATATTTTCATAAAATATGTGATTTTTTGAGATACATAATCCATTCAATACCTTTTTTTTATATCATAACATACGGCTTCTCTTTATTTAATTCATTTACTTATAGC
>JAXCGZ010020060.1:5000-15000 GCA_037179515.1 Halocaridina rubra
GTAGGAATTCTTAAGTCCTGGAATATATCCATAAAGGACAGGGTGGTTCAAAATAAATATTATCCATCACAATGGCAGTGTTACCAAAACTAGTACACAACCATTATAATGCCACATTATTTGGAATAGATGCATTAAAATACATTTAATGAAACTATATTTTCCTCTTTTTACAAGACAGTATCATTTGATAATTAAGGCCCTTTGCACCTGGGAGCGCAACATCTTCCTCTAATAATATACAAAGCACAAATGGAATGTCAAAATAAAAGTTCATATGCAAAAGACATAAGTGAATTATTGTCATATGACAGTTGTAGTGTCCGTGGCAAAATGGTAGCATCCGCGTCTCTGAGGCGGCAGGTCGAGGGTTCGCGTTCCGTCACGGACTGAGGTTAGTAAGGGCATACATTCAGGGTAACGATTACATCTGCCAAAACAAGTCCTTCGCAAGAAGACAACCGTCCTAGCCCTTAGGAGAAAAGGGAGTTCGTGACGTAAAACCTAAACCAGTGTCATCTGTCGTAGGAAAGGAAAATTGCAAAAAAAAATTAATTACATTTTCATGACGGGAAATTTTATTCCGAATAATCCTAAACAAGCACATATTTCTTGCTTTGTAAAAACGAAGCCCAGAATCTGAAAAATAAAAACTTCCTCTCTTACTGGTTTCAGAATTTTCTGCACCATGATTTCCCCCTCTACTTCTATAATAATAAAGTAAAAAAAAATATATGAAATATTCTGAGGCTCTCACATCAGATTTCGTTATAAATATTCATAGGTTTTGTGGCAGCGACCGGAAAATACAGACTGTGGATGCTTTTTTGAAATATTTTTACAATATTTCCAAAAAATTTTCCCGTATAAAAACTACACAATTATTTCGTAAAATAAATGGGGTACCACGGTAGCGTAGCGGTAGAATGCTCGACTCGGAAGGTGACAAATCCACGATCGAGTCTACCGCGGGGCGCTAGGGAGGTCATCCAGCCTTGATTCCCCAACTTCAATGTGTTTGTGTCTTCCACCCATAATAAGGGCTAACAGTGACAAATAAAACGAGGATTTCGTAATATTGACGGAATATAATAGGTCTAGTAAGAGCAAGAATTTCGTTTATCAACTATTTATAGGCTTAGAGGTAGACCCAAAATGATTTATGCTCGATTTCTAAAACAGTGTAAACCTAGGATACCATATTATTAGTTTGCTAGACACACACAAATGATTTCATAAACGCATCTGACGCGATTCTGTGTATGGCTAGGATCCCCCATAAACGCATCTGACGCGGTTCTATGTATGGCTAGGATCCCCCAAAAAGCATTTGACGGGATTCTGTATATGGCTAGGATCCCCAATAAACGCATCTGACGCAGTTCTGTGTATGGCTAGGATCCCCCAAAAAGCATCTGACGCAATTCTGTGTATGGCTAGGATCCCCCATAAACGCATCTGATGCGGTTCTGTGTATGGCTAGGATCCCCCCATGGGGGGATCCTAGCCATACACAGAACAGCGTCAGATGTGTTTATGAAATCCATTTGTGTGTGTCTAGCTAAATAACCCCCATGGGGAGATCCTAGCCATACACAGAACCGCGTCAGAAACGTTTATGAAATCCATTTGTGTGTGTCTAGCTAACTAACAATATGGTATCTTAAGTTTACATTGTTTAAGAAATCGAGCATAAATCATTTTGGGTGTACCTCTACACCTATAAATAGTTGATAAACGAAATTATTGTTCTTATTGGACCTATTATACCCGTCTCTCTTTGGAAGTGAAATTTATGTTCTCCCCATAATTTAAGTGTTTTGAACGAATTTGACCTTTAAAACCGACGGAAATTATTCCTAGCCTAACTTAACCCAATCTAGCTTAAATTTAAAACCAGTACATTACGAGGATCTTGAAGGCAGATTCGTTCAAAACACGTAAAATTTTTTTTAAAATATTGCAAATTCCTTAAAGAGCATAATATAATTTGCGATGACACGGGTGTAATAGTAAAAAAACACAGAAATAATTTTTTTTTGTATAACTGAAGTGAGTTAATTATTTGAAGGGTTACTTAATAATTCATAAAAAGATTAAACAATAATATTATATCTGTACCCAGTTATGCTCAGCGTTTATGTTGTATCCTTACTGTAGTCAGCACAGGAAACAAATCAAGCATTCAAGATGATACTCAAACCAGAGGAGGACTTTCTTTGTTGGCTTCAACAATAACTGTTAACACCTGGTTACGCTTTCCAATATTCACTTGTATGATTTTGTGCTTCGTTATCACACCAATATCACGGAATTAACTTCCTGCTTTGCACAGAAGTCTTGGCTTTGAAGTAGCTGACGATGATAAACAAATAAAAAGTAATTTATACCTTTAAGCTTTGGTCTTTAATATTCACATATATGGTTTTCTAAAGTAATTCATTTGGATATAAGCATTCAAAGTGAATGAGTGAATGAACATTTACTGTTCTCCTGCTATTCCTAAATGCAATATACTCTAAAGGATTGGGAGAGTACCTCATGACGGTGTATAGAAGTAAATTTTAAATAACTGTTCATATATTTATGTCTACTCGTATCTGCTCTTGTTAACATAAGGATATTACAGTATTCAAAAGAAAGGAGCAAATAACCAAATTCCCCTCATCAGCTAAGGGGAAAACTGACCTTTCTAGTCAATGAGCTTAACTGACGATGGTAAACATGGCCAACGTGCAACGTATTAGTAATTACATGCCGTATGAAGGTCTAATCATTGGTCTTCTAAGTCCTTTTCCTAAAGTAGTCATGAAACACCTTTTACTAACTACGCTAAACTCGGAGCCGATTTCAAGCCCGGATCAGTGGAGAAGGCTGGTGTCAGGAAGGGTATTTAGCCATAAAATTGACCCAAAACAAACACTCGTCTCCAAGTAACTAGTGAGAAACAGCAACTCCATATGAACATGGAAAAAGCTGTTCATGAAGACGTAATTATATACAATAATTTGTAGTTTCAACAACAGCATATACGAAGCAGATAAAAAAAAAATCATATTAGAGGCACAGAATCTTAAAAAAGATAACAGTTCAACACCAAGACTAGAGAGATGTTAGTATCAACAACTAAGAACATGATGAAGATTTTACTACCAACATAAAAAACAGAAGCTAATGTTGGAGGTAATAAGATGCCAACTTGAGACCCAACAAGGAAATAAACATTGTGAGGAGTGCCAGAGACAAACGACCAGCAGACAAGGCACATTATATCACAACAAGTTAAAAGTGCCATGTAAAATGCTACTCCGTAATGGGCAAAGTTTAGAGAACAATTAACATAAATCTTATCCTTGCTAGAAACAACGAGATATGAAGAGGAAATAACAAGTTCATCTGATATAATATTCAGAATTACTAACATCATAATATTGTTTTAATTGTTATATAGTTTTCATTATAAAGATACATATATAGGCTATAAAAATGAAATAATTTAATGCAACTGAATAAGGGATTAAAAAAAAAGCTTTTTTGCTGGCTAGTACAGTGGTAACGAGCTGGCTTCGCATTCACGATGTCGAAAGATTGGTTCCCGTCCAAGACCGAGAGTTTAAGCTGTTTCCTGGCAGGTACTGTTGTGGTTGGGCACCACAGTGGGGGGTTGGGGCTTGCCTCGGCTGACGAATACCCATTGTATTGTAATGGAAATAAAGGTTTATTATTATTATTATTATTATTATTATTATTATTATTATTATTATTATTATTATTATTATTATTATTATTATTATTATTATTATTATTATTATTATTATTATTATTATTATTCTTTATATAATATGGCAGTAGAGTGGATATGGTGCCTGACAAAGTTGAAGGTTAGGAGTTCAACTCCCCGGGGTGGATTGTGCAACATCTCTTCACCAGAGCAATGAAGGGGTAAGAAGGAGGGGGTAGTGTTGTCCATCGTATGGAGGTCTCTAGCTACATTACATCAAGCTCAGGAAACTCACCAGTATAGATGTGATGTAACAGTTTCTTCAAGAGCTTGGACTTCGATAAGGGTCACGATGTCCGAACCACAACTCAAAAGCTATAAAACTCTTTTTGTCTAAATATTGGATTGCTTAAAATTTCCCAACTGCCATTTTTTTTTTCCTAATGCATAAAGGTTTACTGTCTTCTTAATAAACATGGGAAAAACTCAGATACACGACACACAAAAGTAAAAACCGTTAATCAAATACATATTCGAGTGCAGTTTTCAAAGGATCTTATTAAGAAAATGCATATTATTAAAGGTAATTAGATCATTAACTAAATATACCAAGCTTTAACCGTACAAGCCTTATTATATTAGACACTTCATAAACTCTAACTGGTGTATAGCATAATGAAAAAAACTATATTTTTTTATATTTATAAAAAAAAAGTAAAAATCTTAATAAGAAAACTCATTAATACATGGAGAAATATGTACGTTTAAAATAATAACCCACTGACGCATAAATAAATTTGAAAATTAATTAAAAAAATTATTAAAGAAAAACAACTGAATTAAAAAAAGCCATTAGAATGCAAAGTTTGATCCGCTTAAATATACTATGGAGCCTAAGACTCCCTTCAACTTTTAATACAGAGCCTCAGGTCCAAGGGAACATAAATCCATCCCTTATCTATTTTTATGCCCCTCTTTATGCATGCCTATTCCAATGCGCCCATTTATTGGACAGCTCGTTTGACTTATTGGGACATAAGTCTCTTCCTCTGAGAATAAAAAAGGGAATAAAAAATATTGTGTATATATGGGAGAGCTACGAGGCAATAAGGCCCGATTTCTTAAACAGTGTAAACCTAGGATACCATATTGTTAGTTAGCTAGACACACACACAAATGGATTTCATAAACGCATCTGACGCGGTTCTGTGTATGGCTAGGATCCCGTACGGAATCCTAGCCATTCACAGAACCGCGTCAAATGCGTTTATGAAATCCATTTGTGTGTGTCTAGCTAACTAACAATATGGTATCCTAGGCTTACACTGTTTAAGAAATGGAGCATAAATCATTTTGTGTCAACCTCTACACCTATAAATCTCTATGAATGAAACTACGTTGCTTATAGAATCTACGACTTACTCTCCAGAGACACAAAGTGAATAACTATATATGGAGGTAGAATATATCCTACATATATGATAGACATCCCAATATTACGTAGTCTCTAAAGGCTATATATAACATATAAGAAAATTTAAGTCAATTTACATTTCTGCGTAGGCCTATAAAGTAAGAGATACTTCAAACTAACTGATAGTCTATGTTTCACGTAAATGGCACATTGTTTCTTGGCAATAAAAACATAAATATATCAATATAATATTATACAAGCTGAAGAATGGCTACATCAATAGACATGGCCATAACAAATCATAAGAAATAATGGAAGCATTTGATATTAGTGTTAGCTATAAATTTTCACTGATTTAAAGTGCAGACATAGCTTCTGGTAAAATCCAGATTGCTCTGTCTAATTGAAAAATGAGATGGATTCTTTTGCTAATTTGCTAAAGAGCCAAGCACACAACAGTCTTGTATGTCCGTGCTCTATTCTAGGGTCATTCCTCAATAAATTTGTTTCTCAATGTAGTCAATCCCAGTTTAACAGAGTAAGCATAATTACAAATTCGGATGGGGTATGAAAAAGTGTTTCCTCCTCAGGTAAACTGAAGACCGAAGGAAACTGTCATTCAAAAAATATGCAGTAATTGTCTCATACAGATCTGATGCGCTATACATGATGAAATCCCCTTAACCATTCAGCAACACTAAAAATTGCTCTTACTCAAGACTTGATCTTAAAGAACTTTGACTGATTATTTCAGGCTTAGATGCAATCTTGGCTTTCTTTCATCGGTACCTTTTCCCCTGTTCATATGGAGGCACTGTGTCTTAATACCCTCTTGAAGACTATTTTTGTTTTTGGCTCAAAGTTTTACGTCCGAATTCCTTTCCCGGAGACAACTCTCTCCATATATCAGTGACTGGGTCAGGTACTGAATTTAGCTAGCTCAATACAACATTGGATGGATATTGTTTATTTTCTATACTCTACAAATATTATTTTGCATAGTGCTGTAGTGCTTAGATAATTACAGCATATTTCAGTACAAGCTTTGAATATCTCCTAAATGTGACTACTAAATAGCATTACCTATCTCCAAGTGCTAAAGTGGGGAAATGCTTCATAATAAATGCATTGCCCAATTACAGTAATTTATCAATTGCTCTTCTTCCTATACCTTATTCTGCATTTACAGAATTAAGAACTGGAAGTTGTGTAGTATGATGACTGTTGTTTACCATTTTATGAGTAAGTATTTATCCTCATTTGAATGGAGGTGGACACCACCAGGCTGGGCCTAGGGACTTAAAGCTAGATGCCCTTCCAAACGCCCCACAGTGGGCTCACACACGGGTATCCAGCCTTAACTCCCCAGCTCCAACCAGTCTGTGTCCACCCCATTCGACTCAACGGCAAACATCAATAACATCAGCCTCTAAAATCGCAAAATATTACTATGCGAGGATTTGAAACTTATTTTTACATGGCATCATAAGTACAACAATGTTAAATATATATAGGAAATTACATATACAGACTTTAAATTAAATTTTACTTTACGTACTAAGCGGGTCTCCAATTTTTTTTTTCGTCAAACGCGTGAAACTAACATAGATCAAGCTCTCTCTCTCTCTCTCTCTCTCTCTCTCTCTCTCTCTCTCTCTCTCTCTCTCTCTCTCTCTCTCTCTCTCTCTCTCTCTCTCTCTTTTCTCTCTCCGTATTATTTTAGTTACGGGATTAATGGAATATGGCTTTTTTATATATAGGGCAAAATACCCCAAAGGGGGTTCGGGGGTGAGGCCCCCGGCTAGGGAGGACGCGTGCCCCTAGGTGAGGTTAGGTTAGGATCCACTCTCAATGATCCCCTCTTCTAACAATTTACCTCTCTCTCTCTCTCTCTCTCTCTCTCTCTCTCTCTCTCCCCTTTATCTATCTATCTATCTATCTATCTATCTATCTATCTATCTATCTATCTATCTATATATATATATATATATATATATATATATATATATATATATATATATATATATATATATCAATTCGAGGAAACTAGTATTATTATTATTACTATTATCATTAATAATAATAATAATAATAATAATAATAATAATAATAATAATAATAATAATAATAACAATAATAATAATAATAAATGTAGAAGAAGGAAGCCAAAATCCTCACACTAAAACAAATATAAATTCGTACAAACGCTGTAATCCATCTTGGTTTTTATTGCCTTTTGTGTAGGGCAAAGGCACATCACCTTGCTCACAGACCCCTAAATTATAACTATTTCCTTTATTGCTATTTCGCTCTGTTTATATATTTATTGGACAAGCTTTTTATGGCTTTTAAATGGGGGGTCATTTTCTCTTTTTAATACGGAGGGTGGGGAGGTGATATATCATTCTGGGGTAAGGGGGGATGGGTAATAATACGATGCTAAAGCCAAATTCAACAATTGTATTAATTCTGTGTTTTAGGATAAAATCACTAATAACATATGAGATGAACCACCAATGGCTTATAGCAACTACGTTCATTTATTTGTTGTTTATTTGTATATAATACGTGTTTGTTCATAATTGTTTCTTTTTTTTTAGTTTCTATGTTGTGATATTAGGGTTGTCGAACAGCATAAAATCCTCAATTTCTATGTAGATGTCTATAAAATTTTACCATTAAAATGATCAGAATACTAGTTTATATAATGTGGAAGCATTAAAAAAATATGTCGAACTTTTGCTGCACTGTCCAGACTAGGAAAAAAACTCACATAAATACACACACACACAAACATACATATGACTGTGTTGTATAAATATGCGATTCCCAGTCTGTAAACTTTGACCTGTATTATGTCCTATAAGCACCTCCCCCCAAAAAAAAAATCATGTTAGGCAAAAATATAATACCGACCTTTTTGAAGGCAAGACATTAGAAGGCTTACAATAACTCTATTTGATGTAAATTTAAACCGACTGGATATGTTAGTAAGCCAATTACGTGCTCAAGTAGCTTAAATATCTATTTCATATTATAGTTAAACTATACGCACCATTTAGTCGACTTTTATGACATGCAGGTGAATACGGAGGCGATACTCTTGTCCCCACTTCAGGAGAAAAAAGAAGAAAACTCAAAAGCAAGAGAGAATGAACTATGGGAGGCAGAGTATGCTTAGGTCCTCATTTGAAAAAAAAAATACGAAAATCACAAAAAGCAAATCCCACTATGGTTAAGAAAAAAAGATTTTCCAAACTTTAAGTTATAAAAATAACATTTTATGACTGCTATCTAATGTCTTTGCATTGAATAAAATTATGAAGCTCTTAAAGTCTATTAAAGCCATGTTACCATCAAGAAGAAAAATAATCATAACTGAGTCTGTAAGCAAAAAGTACAATGATTCTCAAACTGATCTTAAGGGGGGTTTACACGGTCAAACGGTTCGTCGAACCCGGTTCAACAGACAAGTGTTTGAAGTGATGTTCGAACGTGTGAACGGGGTATTTGGTTGTCGAACACGGAACGTGTTCGACAACCAAATACCCCGTTCACACGTTCGAACATCACTTCAAACACTTGTCTGTCGAACCGGGTTCGACGAACCGTTTGACCGTGTAAACCCCCCTTTATAGACCCTAAAAACAAAATTTCAAGACTTCTCTAGGCAATGAGTAACTATGTACTAGATACAATCATGAAAATGCAGCAAATACTGCCATAACATCGAATAAATAATGACTGAAGACAGGATCTGAGAAATCCTTTCATATTCATCCTATTGAATCAAGACATTGGTAAGCTAATAAAGATTGCATAATAGGAATCAACATTACCAGATTCCACGAAAAACCTGACGCGAGTTGTGAGAGTTTAATGAGTTCCTGTGTATTCTTGGAGAAGTTGTAAAGATTTACAATAGAATTGACGGAAGCTCAAGGTAATGACTTCCAACTGTTATTGCAAAGTAAGATTGCTATTGAAAAATATGTGAAGATATTAGTTAAGCACGTCCTGTTACGTATGTTCCTTACCAATGAGATGGTATATGATTCTTATATTGTATAACCCTTGATGTGATCTCATGTTCTTTCTTAATATTTGTACCGAAACAAGAAACTATGTTAGCAAATAAAATAGTGATGGAGATTTTTCACTCCTTTTCTTTTAAAATCAAAGGAGAAAAAATAAATATTGATAAATATGATAATATTAGAGGGGAATGTAAGAGTGTTTAGCGTGTTTGGTTGCGTGTTAGTGTGTACGCACACACACACACACACACACACACACACACACACACACACACACACACACACACACACACACACACACACACACACACACACACACACACACACACACACACACACACACACACACACACATATATATATATATATATATATATATATATATATATATATATATATATATATATATATATATATATATATCATAAAACATTGTCTTCCAAGCTTTGGATATCAAAATATAAAAAGCAGAATAATTTCATCAAAAAGTATCATAACTTGGTAATACTAAAACAGTAATTCATATATTGAATTCCTGTTATAAATGTTTCTTTTCTGCTACTACTACTCATACTACAACAACTACAACAACTACTACTACTACTACTACTACTACTACTACTACTACTACTACTACTAATAATAATAATAATAATAATAATAATAATAATAATAATAATAATAATAATAATAAAATATAATAATAGTAATAACAAAATAATGAAGGTAATATCCTCTCACATCAGGGTGGAAAAAAAGTCGTGAAAAAGCTATAATCCATCTTTGTTGTTAGTGCCCTTTGTGTATGTGGGGGGGGGAGGCAAATCA
>JAXCGZ010020060.1:20000-22500 GCA_037179515.1 Halocaridina rubra
ATAAAAAACAAACAAATAAATATTACTTTACCAATTCCAGATTAATTTTTTTTATATGATTTATGACAATTTATAGTCTCTCTCTCTCTCTCTCTCTCTCTCTCTCTCTCTCTCTCTCTCTCTCTCTCTCTCTCTCTCTCTCTCTCTCTCTCTCTCTCAACATACATCCAGAAACATATTTTTATAGTAACACGTCTCGCCACAAAATCATATTATTGTGAACAAGAAAATCGATACGAACCTTCCCTAGTAAAAGAAGAAGGAAATAATATATTTTTTTCTTATCTTTTCCCATTATTTCAGAAATCAGTAGTATCCCACAAGAGAAAATCAGCTCCATATTTTGAATGCTAATGACATATATCTAATTTTTCGTCTTTCCATTAAAAAACAAAACAAGAGAAAGTTTGATATTTATATATATATATATATATATATATATATATATATATATATATATATATATATATATATATATATATATACATATATAAATAAACATTAATCATTCACTGATAAGCTCTAACACCCAAAACTCTGATTAAATTATATATTAAAAGTTAAATTTAATATGAAAGAGTCGAGGTATTAAAAAAAAAAACCTCAGAGAGATTAGCTTTCACCCTCACAAAACATTTCCAACCCTCTCTTGCAAAATTTATATAGCTATTCAAGCTTACTTTCCAGTTTATATATATATATATATATATATATATATATATATATATATATATATATATATATATATATATATATATATATATTTTTTTTTTTTTTTTTTTTTTTTTTTAAAGCATACCCTTACACAAGCATATACATAATTCCAAACCACATAATATATGAAAAAGTATTCTCTTGTTGATAATGACGACAGAACAGAATTATTCTCCAGTGGAGTTTTTTTTTTTTTAATATCTTGACATTTAATGTCATATAAAAAGTGGGTCAACTGAAGAAAAGGCTCATCACAGTTACCAAATGGAAAAACAGTGCATAAAAGTAAACAGTCAAAGGGGCCTAGGGGAGGACACCAGAGTTAGGAAACGCGTTGTTACTGCTGTTATAATATTAGGTTCGGTGAATTCTGGTTAGATAATTACATTAGCAAAACTGTAGAGAAACAATCTTAAGGGGGGTTTACACGGTCAAACGGTTCGTCGAACGCGGTTCGACACACAAGTGTTTGAAGTGATGTTCGAACGTGTGAACGGGGTATTTGGTTGTCGAACACGTTCCGTATTCGATAACCAAATACCCCGTTCACACGTTCGAACATTACTTCAAACACTTGTCTGTCGAACCGCGTTCAACGAACCGTTTGAAAGTGTAAACCGCCCTTCAGGAAACGCGTTGTTACTGTTGTCATAATATTAGGTTCGGTTAATTCTGGTTAGATAATTACATTAGCAAAACTGTAGAGAAACAATCTTAAGGGGGGTTTACAGGGTCAAACGGTTCGTCGAACGCGGTTCGACAGACAAGTGTTTGAAGTGATGTTCGAACGTGTGAACGGGGTATTTGGTTGTCGAACACGTTCCGTGTTCGACACTTGTCTGTCGAACCGCGTTCGACGGACTGTTTGACCGTGTAAACCCCCCTTAATGATGGCAGTTTATAAGTTTTCACCATTCAATCCAAAATGGTTATCCTCCTTTTCTATATTTGGATAAGTTGCCAGTCATATGAAATTCTCTCTCGTAACTCCTGAAAAATGTTATTATATATATGGTAGGAAAAGGCCCATTAAAGAAAACAACGTAAAAATTATTTGAAGTACTTATTAATATCGTGACTTAAGCAGGACACAATCTCAAAGTACAATAGAGAAGATGACCTGATTAGGTCATGAAATTAATAAGTGCTTCAAATATTTTTACGTTGTTTTCTTTAATGGTCTTTTTCCTGCCATTTTAGAATCTTTGGCAACAGTTCAGTGATATATATATATATATATATATATATATATATATATATATATATTATATATATATATATATATATATATATATATATATATATATATATATATATATATAATATATATATATATATATATATATATAATATATATACCAAAACTTTCCCTCATTGTAACTTCCATTATTTTTCTTCCTTCTTTTATTAAATTTTTATGTTTCCTTTCGTTCTTCAGAAATTATTTCCAACGTCAACTCTCATATTTTCTGTCTTTTTGATAAATTTCTCTCTCTGTCAATTCCTTTATCAACTGTCCTATTCCCTTCATTATCATAAGAAGATTGAAGAATTTCCATAAATATTTTACGGCTACCATAAACTTTTAAAAAAAGAAAAAAAAGACAATAAAAATAAGTCTGTGATTTTTTTAGGTTATGATAAACCTTAGGAATAAAAATACAGTAAAAAGAAAACATAATAACGAAGTAAAGTTCTCATTTCCTTTCAGAAAATTGTAAACTTTTAAGGGGTCTAATAAAAGCCACAAGGTAAAAGCAAATGGAATAATAAAACGAATATTCCT
>JAXCGZ010020061.1:0-12500 GCA_037179515.1 Halocaridina rubra
TGGCATGTGAGAGAAAAATTTAGAATTTTAATAATGGGAGATTTTAATCATATAGAGATAGATTGGATAAATCTTGCCCTACACAGTGGAGAGGACTCATTCGGGGTAAGATTCCTAGATTGCGTACAAGTGAATTTCCTTCACCAACGTGTACTGGAACCAACGATGGCCATGGATGGGGATGAGCCATCGCTGGTTTATCTAGTATTCACATATAATGTGTTGGATATTGAAAAAATTGAGTATGAGCCACCAATTGAAAAGAGTAATCACTGTGTGTTGTTGAATAATTAGTGTTAGAAAGCTAAGGAGTGGAGAGACAAATGCTGGAAAAGGCATAGGAGGAGAAAAAGCATAAATGCCTGGCAGACTTATAAAAGAGCAAGGAATGATTACCTAAGTAAAAGAAAAGAGGCAAAGAGAGACTATGAAAGGGATATCACCAAGAAGGCTAAAGAAAATCCCAAACTTTTCCACAGCTTTATCAAAGGAAACCTGAAGGTCAAAGAACAGGTTTTATAGCGAAAAGAAGCAGATGGAAGCATCACCGAGACAGATAAAGATATCTGCGAAGAATTGAACAAGGAGTTTCAGTCAGTATTTACAGTAGATAATACCTCACCCCCTCAGATTGCAGAGATAGGAGCTCATGGGCCGGCATTAGAGAACATCATCTTTTCTGCCACAGAGGTATGCAAAGCGTTGATGGAGTTAGATGCCCATACATTTACAGGTCCTGATGATATATCCCCTTATGCACTTAAGAAATATGCTAAAATTCCTAAATCGATATCGGAGGCACTATGTATCGTATTTGAAAAGTTGCCGGCATCTGGGGAGATTACAAGATCCCGCAAACAAGCGAACGAGGTACCTATCTTCAAAATAGGAAGGAGGCATACAGCTCCAGACAACAGACCAGCATAGTTTGCAAAGTTTTGGATGAACTATTAGGAAAACACATCTTTCTTCACTTGGAATCATTCAAACTTTTGTCAGTGAGACAACACGGCTTCAGAGTAGGTAGATGAACAGTAACAAACTTATTAGAATTTTATGATGAAGTAAGCCGAATCTTACAGGAAAGAAGAGGCTGGGTAGACTGCATATTCCTAGAGCCCCAGAAGGCATTTGACACGGTCTTTCATGGGAGACTTAAGAAGCTACAAGCAATGGCGAGAATGGGTGGAAATGTCTTGGAATGGATAAAAGCTTACTTAGAAGGAAGAGAACAGAGGGTTAGAGTAAGACACTCAGTGTCTGAATGGAGAAGGGTTAGTGGTGGAGTTCCACAGGGTTCAGTTTTAGGACCACTTTTGTTTCTTGTATATGTAAATGACCTACCAGACTCTGTAAATTCATTAATGAGTCTGTTTGCAGATGACGTAAAGATTGCGAAGAAATAAGAAATGAGATAATAGTAGAGAACTTCAGGAAGACCTAAATAGTCTGCATGAGTGGTCAGAAAAGTGGCGAATGAAACTGAGTACTTTTAAATATATGGTAATGAGAATGGGTACAAGTGCTAGAAAGCTCAAGCTTGAATACTCAAATAGCAGGAGCAGAATTTCAAGGGACAGAGAATGGGAGAGATCTAGGAATAAACAAACTGGCAGATTTGTCTCCGGAAATGCATATAAATGGCATATCAAGGGCAGCATATGCATTCTTAGCAAATGTAAAGGTATCCTTTAGGCACATGGACAAGGACATTTTTAAAAATATTCTTTTTTGATTTATATGAAGCCAAAGCTTGAATATGCAGCCCTTTTTGGATTCCACAGTTATAAAAACACATAGTTAAGCTGGAAAAACTTCAGAGACATGCCACGAAACTAGTACCAGAAATTTGCAATCTTAGATATGTGGCGAGGCTGAGGGAATTAGACCTATCATCACTCGAAGCTAGAAGAATGAAGAGGATACGGTGACGGTTTTTAAATTCCTTCATGGTTATGACAGAGTGGATATTTTTAGTGTATCTGTAGTTGATGATTGGAAATCGCTGAGCGAGGACGTAGTTAATGCTAAATAAATCCATAGTTTTAAGGACAAGTATGATGAGTATCACTAAGTACAAAAATGGAGCCGACCACGAGACGGGAAGTTACGACCATGGGGTTCTTTCCTGTAAGGATAATTAGGTAGTTACACACACACACACACACACACACACACACACACACACACACACACACACACACACACACACATACACACTTATTCTTAAAACTGTGACTAGGTAAGTCGGATCTCTCTCTCTCTCTCTCTCTCTCTCTCTCTCTCTCTCTCTCTCTCTCTCTCTCTCTCTCTCTCTCTCCTATCTATATATATATATATATATATATATATATATATATATATATATATATATATATATATATATATATATATATATATATATATATATATATATGTCTCTATCTAGCTAGCTATCTACAGAAGCATGATGAATTATTTTACAATAATTTTGTATAAACTAAAGAAAACTTAAATTGTGGCAATGATCAAAACTTGAGGGAGTGCCTGCATGTACATAGTCCCATGTACATGTCTTGGCATAATAAGATCTCTCTCTCTCTCTCTCTCTCTCTCTCTCTCTCTCTCTCTCTCTCTCTCTCTCTCTCTCTCTCTCTCTCTCTCTCATCTCACACACACACACCAATGACTTTTCGTAAAGTGAATATAAGAAAACATTCCAGACCAAGGAACATTTGAACGTTAATGATGGAATCCGTCAATGCCACTACTCCTTACGTACTATGAAATTGAACTAGAGAAGGTCTATAAATATCTAAAAGACAGTGCCCGGGTACGAGTTCTCACAAAATTCAGAATTACTTGTTTTTCTGAATGTATATGTAATGGAACGTGTGGTGATTACAAGTGAAGTAAATCGATTTACTTTGGTGCAAGAACTAAAATGGGTCTACATAGATAGACTAATGACAAGCACAATGTTCCGGTTTTACGTCACGGACTCCCTTTTCTACTAAGGGCTAGGAAGGTTGCCCTCTTGCGAAGGCAGATGTAATCGTTACCCTGAGTGCATACCCTTGCTAACCTCAGACCGTGACGGGGCGCGAACCCTCGACTTGACGCTTCAGAGTCGTGGACGCTACCGCTTGAGCCACGGTGACTACACTCATGAGATTATATAAACATCAAAATTACATTTTCCTTAGAGTAGATGGTAGAGAAACGAGTTGTGATTACGAATTCACCAAAAACATTATTCTCTTTAGTACGTACTGGATAGGCTCTATAAAAGAGCCAAATACAAGGTTAACGAGTTAACCCAAAATCGGGATCTCATTTCTCTGCAAGCTGATTGGAGAAGAAGGAGTGGTGAAAATCAGTGACCCTAAATCGATTTTCCTTTTGAGAACAAATCTGATTGGCTATACACAAACAGACTATTATCAAACAAAATACACGGCTCACTAGGTCTCATACATATAAAAAAGTACATTTGTCTAAGAGTAGATGGGACAGGAACGATTGGTGATTACGAATGAATCTGATCTCTCTCTCTCTCTCTCTCTCTCTCTCTTTTTTGTTTATATATTTTTTTTACGTACTGGACAAACTCCACACAGAAGAAAAATACTGGGCTAATGAGCTTACATAAAAATCGGAATTGCACTTTTGTGTAAGCAGATTACATTGGTACGAGTGGTGATTACAAATAGAGCCTGTCATGATATTCTCTTTAGCAAATGACTGTAGACAGATTTTAACTAGAAAGATGATCACAATATTACGTTTTTGGTAAGTGGGGCATCGATAGCGTAGGGTTTAGGGCACTCGACTTACGAACTGACAGACCAGTGGTCTAGCCCACAGCGAGGGGTTAGCATCTGGCTTTCATTCCCCAGCTTCTTCCTGTCTGTGTCCACCACCATGATTGGGAATATGAGTGATAAAAAACGGCGACCAACAATGCCAAAAAACAACTTTTTCGTCAAGTAAATGATAATAGAACGAGTTAGAAACATACGGCAGTCTGAGTCGGCCTTTTCTCTACAATCCCTCTCTTTACACACACACACACACACACACACACACACACACACACACACACATTGAAAAAAAAAGAATGAGCCACACTTTAAATTGTCATTAAAATGTCTTTGTGCTATCAAATGTGGGAATTGGATCTATATTGCTGGCCGTATCGATTCCAGACTTATATGTTCTACAACTGAGCTACTGTGGTAATAATAATAATAATAATAATAATAATAATAATAATAATAATATTTTCCAAGTGTACATATGTATATGGGTGAGTATTGGAATTGAGACTTTCGTGCACATGTATGCGTGTGCGTTTAAACGTATATATATATATATATATATATATATATATATATATATATATATATATATATATATATATATATATATATATATATATATATATATATATATATATATATATATATATATATATATATATATATATATATATATATACACATAAGTGTGTGTTTGTGTATGTTTGTATGTGAGTGTATGTGTATATGTTTGTGTATGTGTGCATTTGTGTCTATGTGTGCATGTGTGTGCGTACAATTTTCTTGTTGCTAAGAGGAAACAAAATATTTTTTTAGTTTCTGACTCACACTCCCAGAGAGACTATTGGAAGTGATTGCCGGAATATAAATATATTTCAAGAGATCCTTCAAGAATGTATGTATGTATGTATGTGCGTAGTAAGTAGGCAGGGATACATACATATATATATATATATATATATATATATATATATATATATATATATATATATATATATATATATATGTATATGTGTGTGTGTGTGTGTGTGTGTGTGTGTGTGTGTGTGTGTGTGTGTGTGTGTGTGTGTGTGTGTGTGTGTGTGCGCGTGCGCGTAGGTACGTAACTTTGTAATGTCTGTCTGTATATATATGAGTGTGTATATGTGCTAGTAACTCCCTGTCTTTTAATATGTACATATGTAAATAAGAATGCACATATTTTTTATGAAGGTTTTGGCCGCTGCTTATGATTTCCCTGTCTCCTAGTATTTACTGTTTGTGCGTGTGTATATATATATATATATATATATATATATATATATATATATATATATATATATATATATATATATATATATAATATATATATATATACACTGACAAACCTTAAAAACATAAATAGATAAACACACAATTGAACAAATAAAAACTAATATATCAATAAACAAACTAAGAACTACCCAAATAAATAGATACATAAATAAATCAACAACTCCGGCACACAACAAAGCCATAGACAGAGTTTATTTATTATAACCTTCCTTTAATATGGTTCCCAGGGGTACAATGAAACGGTATCGGAGAATCGATCCTGTTCGGTACCTGTTCTGTTTGCACCTTGTACATGTTTTCAGATTCCGTTCCTTGCTATTATATGAATGGAGAAAGAATGGTAAAACAAGTGCAAGTTTATCAAATATGCAAGTTAGGTTGAAACGGGAACGGATAGGTTGCTTAACTCATCTGTAGTGAGTACTCTCAAACGTGCAACAGAACGATATTAGTGCGTCGATCCTGTACAATACTTGTTCTCCATGCGTCTCGTACACGTTTTTAGATGTATTCCCATGAGATTATAGGAATACAGGGAAAAAACAGCAACATACAGATCAGTTTATATAGTATGCAAATTTGGTGAAGTAAGTATTCCCAATAGTGAAATGAAACGGTATTGGTGTATCGATACCTTTCAGTATCTGTTCCATATGTGTCTCGAACCTGATTTCAAAACCCGTCCCTTGAGATCATATGAAAATAAGGAAAGGGTTGCAGAACACGGATAAGTTTATTTAATATGCAAATAAGTCAAAGTCAAAGTCAAAAACTTTATTCCATCAAAAATGGCTATTACATGATAATTAATCTAATTACAAATTACAAATTACAAATGTCAAAATGAAACAAATGAAATTTGCAAAGCACATAATCAAAATATTTACACATTAAAATAAGCATACGTACTCTTTGTCTACCCAATGGGAGGATAATAATGAGACTAAAATAACTTATTAAGTAGGTGATTTAAAAGATGAGATTTAAATGAGGGTAATGTTTGGCAGCTTCTTAAGTTTGCGGGTAAAGAGTTCCAAAGTCTCGGGCCCATTACATTTAAGGCTCTTGCCCCAATATCAGTGGAAGTTCTGGGTACGTAAAAAGAATTCTGATATCTGGTGTTGACGTTATTGATACGCACTTGATTAACTGTTGGCAATGAGAAGAGCCATTCCGGTAATATTCCATGATTTATTTTAAAAACTAAAAGACATATTATATATGAACTTCATGTCCATCCTTAGCCAACCCAATCTCTCAAAGAGGGGAGTCACGTGATCATATTTATGCACCCCCCCTATGGCAACTCTTGCAGCAAAATTCTGGAGCCTTTTCACTCGTAACATCTGGGTCTTAGTCGTGGAACCCCAAACACTCAGACAGTAGTTGAGAATACTTAAAATCAATGTTTGTACTACAATTACCCTACAATCAGGCTCGAATCTTTCATAGACTCTGTTCAAGTAAATAAGGGTCCCGTTCACTTTTTATGTAGTTCATCGATATGAAAATTAAATGTCATGGTACTGTCCATAATAACTCCTAGATTTTTAACCTTATTAGATGGGAAAAGTGAAACATTGTTGAAATTTATACTGATGTTCTCAGGAATGCGGGACAGGTATTGATTTGATCCAAAAATAACGAATTTAGTTTTATTTTCGTTCAGTAAAAGACCATTACTGTTAAAATAACTTTTGGCACAGTTTAATATATCTTCAGCCCTTTTTAAGATTTCAGGAATTCTATCAATGTCACCAGTAAGCATAATCTGGGTGTCATCAGCATACATAACAAGTAGGCAATCTCTTATAAATTGAGGTAAATCATTAACATATATTAGGAAAAGCAGAGGACCCAAAATTGAACCCTGAGGAACGCCAAAACTGATATCTAAAGAAGAAGAGAGAGTCGAGCCCATTCGAACTGATTGAATTCGATCTTTCAGATAATTTTCGAACCAAAATGAGTCAACATAATCTTTGGAAAGTTTTCTCATTAGAATTTGATGGTGTACACTGTCAAATGCTTTAGATAAATCTAACAATAATAAAAGTGATATTTTCTTATTTTCAATATTGCTATAAATTTTATCAGTAATTTTAAGTAGGGCCGTCTCGGTCGAAAGTTTAGGCCGAAAACCGTGTTGTTCCTCACATAATAGACAATTTGATTCAAGGAAATTTATTAACTGGGTGGCAACTACCTTCTCAAGTATTTTAGACAGAATGCTGAGAAGAGAGATTGGCCTACAATTTTCAACATTATTAGTATCTCCACTCTTAAAAACGGGGATGCTATAGGGATGCTTCCAGAGGTTAGGATAAATGCCTGTAACAATGGATGTATTAACAATGACTAAAATGAAAAATACTGTAACTGGCAATGAGTCAATTAGGAAGCGAAGTTGTATCCCATCGGAACCACAAGAGTTTGTTGGTTTGAGGTTCTTTATGATAAGAATAAGTGTGACTAAATCGATTGGGTGAGGTCTAAAATTATTGATAATATTTCTTTCAGCTGGAGAATGGCAATTATGTGGTTGATTAATAATCAAGTCATTATTATCTTGGGACTTTTCATATGTGGACTTACCTATTTTAGCAAAATACTTATTAAAATCATTCACTCGCTTTTCCACATTATCACTGAGAAGGTCAGAATTTTCTAAGATTTTCTTATTTAAAAATTTGCAGGAATTATTCTTTTTATAACATTCCAAGTTCCTGGGATAGAATAGGAATGGTGGCTTAACTCAGTTATAGGAGTAAGTAAGCTCAGACGCAAAATGAAACAGTAACGGCGTATCAATCCTGGCCAGTACGTGTTACGGGCGAGCCCGTGCATGCGTGCGTTTGTGCGTGTGTGTCGCGTCTTGTACCAGTTTCCTAATTCCATCCCTTGAGTACGCCTTTAATTTTTATTTATTTGGACTGGTATAGGGCAGGATAAATGCTTAATTCAACTTGCTTGGGTGAGCGCACAATTATTTTTTGTATTTACATTATATAGGAACAGAGTTGATTTAATGACTAGATATATACATTTTTCAAGTTAAGATAAGAAGTGCAATTCAGCTCCCTGAGAGAGTGCAGCGTTTATTTGTTCTTAAATTAGACTGTGAATAGTAGGTTATCTAATTCAGTAGGCTCAAAGAACAAACCAATAGAACGGGGGCTGTGGTGGAATAGTACTCAAGATTGGGTTTCGATAAGATAAATGCGCCCATCTTCTGAAGAGAAAAAGAAAAAGAAGAAGAAGGAAAATGCGAAGAAGAAGAAGAACTATAGCAAGAAAAAGAAAAAAGAAGAACTATTCGAATAGGGACTAAGTGTGACACACAAAACAGCATACTAAGTGCTGAATATAAACACAAAAGCGAAGAATACTGAAAAAAAAAGTACATGCGTAGTAAGGGCATCCAACTGTATTCCCCCAGCTTCACCATATCTATTTCCACCCCTATCCGGATGGGGACTAGTTGTGACACATAAAACAGGGCATTAGGTATTGAAAGCAAACACAGGAACGTAGAAACTTAAAACAAAATTGAGGTGTTATTCCCCCAGCTCCTACATGTCTGGGTTCACCCCCTTTCGTGTGGTGACTACTTGTGACATAAAAATGGGCATTAAGTGTTGTACATAAATACAAAAAAGTTGAAAATTAAGCAAATTAGATATAGTCAGTAGCAAAAAAAAAAAATCAATCGTGTGAAAAAAAAACGAAAATGAATACAATAAAAAAAAAAACGCATTCACTTGCGAGTTCCAGCGAGCACACTCAGTAAAAAACTCTCCCCAGTTATTGTTTTCAAAGTCTGTTTACGCTGTAAACAAGATCTTGATGTACGATTCCTTGAGCTCACAAAAGAACTAAACAAACGAAAATTTTATAAATTTTCTTAATGGTTGGGAAGGGACTTAAACTCATGGGTCGGTTTATAGTTGCTGTATTTAATAATATATATATATATATATATATATATATATATATATATATATATATATATATATATATATATATATATATATATATATATATATATATATATATATATATATATATATATATATATATATATATATATATATACAAATAAGCACATTACATATGTGAAAAAAAAATGATTCATATATATATATATATATATATATATATATATATATATATATATATATATATATATATATATATATATATATATATATATATATTCATTTATTTATACATATGTTTATATAATCACTTACTTATGCATTAGCCTATTTAGAAGAGGAATTTTAACCAGGAGCAGGCACTGAGCAGGAATTTCAAATAAAAGAGGAGGATTTTTAGCTAGGAGGACTGGTCCCGAATTTCAAATGTAAAGGAAAAAAAATTAGGTTAGAGAGGAACTGGTGTGGAATTTAAAATTTAAAGGGAAGCATTGTAACCAAGGCAGGAATTTGGCAGCAATTACAAATTAAGGGGGAGGAATTTTAACCAGGGCAAAAAAATTAGTGTGTAATTTAAAAGCTATGGAAAGGAATTTTAACCAAGGGTTAAGACTTGGTTAGAAATTAAAAATCAAAGTTGAGGAATTTTAGCCAGGAGCAGGAATTGGGTAAGAATTTCATGTCAAAGACATGGAATTTCCTCCATGGGAGAAAGGTGATAATATTTATATAGATTGAAGTAATGAGCAAGAAATATAGTACTACATTCAGAAAAAAAAAATAGACGTCAAAGTAAAAGAAAAAGAATAATTATATATGACAGAAAACCAATAGCAAAAATGGAATTGCTAATGAGGCTAAGTAAAAAAAATCGCCATAAGTAAAAGGAATGAATAATTGTATAAATCAGAATGAAAAGCAGAAAAAGAGAGTACTAAATAAAGGAAAGTAAGAAAAAGACCAGAGTAAAAGGAAAGAAAAATTATATAGAAAGGAGACTAGCCCTGTAAAAGTAAAAAAAAAAAAAATAAAAGCCTAAAAAAAAGTTTAAAAAGGAAAGAATATTTATACAAAAAATAGAGTCGAAGTGCTCATATAATGATTAATTTATATATTTACTCGTATTAAAAGCTGTTCATTTTACATAGAGTGAAGTAATTAACTCCAAGTACATAAAAAAAGGTATATAAAAAAATATAAACATTCATTGCTATGAGGGTGTGGATTACGCTTTGACCCTCAATATAATCTGATAAACAGATATGTATATTTCATTAGTCTAGAAGACAAAACCCTTTGAGCTTATAAGGCGTAACACATTCACTCTAATATATACATTCACTTCACTTTACTTTTCTACTTAAATATTTACTAAATTACTTACATACAGATTAACTCGTTTACCTACTTACATACTTGTTTAATGAGATTATTTGCTTTCTTTCTCTTATTTGATATTTTTGTTATATGAAACGTCATATTAATAAATATTAGAAAGTATTAAATACTGAATTTATAAAGAATATGATATATATATATATATATATATATATATATATATATATATATATATATATATATATATATATATATATATATATATATATATATATATATATATATGCCCTGTGGGGTTGGCACAATATCAAAGAATAGCCTCACCGTATTCCCTGCGTGTCGTAAAAGGCGACTAAAAGTGGACGGGGCGGGGGGACTAGGAATCCCCCCCGTTGTATCAACCTCCTGGAAGCCATCAAAGAAGAAGGGGAGTAGAGGGGAGAATAATTTCTCCCCAAACTCTAGTTTTGGGGTGTCTAAATGTGCGTGGTTGTAGTACGATAGAGAGCAAAAGATGTGAGATTGGATATATGTTTGGTAAGAGGAGGATGGATGATGGATGTATTGGCATTGTGTGAGACGAAAATGAAAGGAAAAGGAGAAGTGGCATTTGGTGAAGTGACGGGTAGGGTGTCTGGGGTTGAAAGGGGGAGAGCGAGAGAAGGTGTGGCATTATTGCTGAGTGAATGGATGGTAAATCAGGTAGTGGAATGGAAAGAAGTGTCATCTAGGCTGATGTGGGTGAGGGCTAGGATAGGAAGGGAATGTTGGGCTTTTGTTAGTGCGTTTGGGCCAGGATGTGAGAGAAGTGAGGAAGAGCGGGATGAATTCTGGAATGAGTTAACTAGATGTGTGGATGGTCTGAGTAGAAGGAACTATGTAGTTGTGTTGGGTGACTTGAATGCCAGAGTGGGTGATGGAGAGATAGAAGGTGTTGTAGGAAAGTATGGGGTACCAGGTGGGAATGAGAGTGGCGAGAGACTGTTAGATATGAGTGTGGAGCAAGAGTTGGTGATAGGTAATAGTTTATTTAAGAAGAAGTTAATAAATAAGTATACATGGATGAGAGTGACAAATGGAAGAGTGAAAGAAAGAGCATTGATGGATTATGTGCTGGTAGCAAAGAGCATGATTGGTAGAGTGAAAGATGTACATGCATTCAGGGGTATGGCTGCTGGGATGTCTGATCATTTTTTGGTTGAAGCAAAAGTGGTAGTAGCAAAAGAGTGGGGAAATAGTGTGGGGGGATGTAGAAGAGAAATAGTGAAGGTGGTAGAGTTGAAAAAGCCAGAGAAGAGACAGGAATATCAGGACAGGTTGAGAGTGGCATATGACAGGGTGAAAGAAAGAGAAGTTGGGGAGTTAGGGGAGGAATGGGGGTTGATGAAAGAATGTTTTGTGGGACATGCAAGTGATGTGAGTGGAAAGAGGTTTGTTGGAGGTGGCATGAGGAGGGGCAGCGAGTGGTGGAATGAAGGGGTGAAAATGAAGGTGGAAGAGAAAAAGAGGGCTTTTGAGGAATGGCCGCAGTTTAAAAGTAGGGAGAAGTATGAAAGATATAGGGAGAAAAATGTGGAAACCAAGTGGAAGGTAGAGGAAGAGAAGAGGTTGGCAAAGGTTAGGTGGGGGCAGGATTTTAGTAGGTCATATGAGGAGAATAAAAAGAAGGTTTGGAAAGAAGCGAAGAGAGCAAGGAAGGGTGGATCGAGGATGGAAGAGACAGTGAAAGATGTGCATGGACAGATGTTAAGAGGGAACGATGCAAGGAAAAGATGGGCAGAATATTTTGAGTGCTTGCTGAATGTTGAGGAAGATAAGAGAGGCAGCTATAGTGGCAGTGGGAGGGGTTCAAGGGCCAGTAATGGGAGATGAAAATGAGAGAGAGATTACAAGAGAGGGGGTGAAAAGGGCATTGTATGAAGCGAAAGCAGGTAAAGCACCTGGAATGGATGGTGTGAGAGCGGAGATGTTGAAAGAAGGCGGTGTGACTGCATTGGAATGGTTAGTGAGAGTGTTTTATATATGCTTTATGTTGTCATTGGTGCCAGTGGATTGGGTGATTGCCTGTATAGTGGCCCTAAACAAAGGTAAGGGAGATATGTATGAATGC
>JAXCGZ010020061.1:20000-24133 GCA_037179515.1 Halocaridina rubra
ACATACATACATATGCACACAAGCACGCACACACAAGTACACTTACACACACACACACACACACACACACACACACACACACACACACACGCACGCACGCACGCACGCACACACGTCAACACCGCGCGTTCAGTGACACACGGAATTGCTCCTCTTAAATTTTTAACTGTTTCGAGTGACTAAGTGCTTAGTGGAAAACTTTACCATAATTTCCATAAATCTGAAATCGTGCAGAGTATTGTGAGTACAAAAACTAATATTTGTTGTAAGACGAGACTGTTCATATTAAAGGAAAAAAATTGAGAACTTTTTCGTGAGGAAGAGAGAGAAGCTGCCGTCCAGTTTCTGCCTTGAGGGAAATCTAGAAGAGTTGCCAGACGTGGAGCCTCACACCACATTACCTAATTTTTTGTGTAAACTGGGGAAAGCTCTTAAGCCGTTTTACCTGATCCTGTGGTTCTATATATTGTTAAAAACAGTATCCTTCCCATTTATATTAACTAGTTAGTTAGTTTGATACACGAAAAAATTGAATAATAAAAGAAAAAAAAATTACCAAATACCCACCTGTCAACAGTACTGAGTTAAGTTGCCAAGTAGTACAGCAGTCCTATTTTCTTCATTTTTTTTGCTTTTCTTTTAGCTTTCTCGTTTGCTATTTTGTTATTTTGTATATATATTGAGTTAAATGTAAAGTCTAAATCCCGTGATAACATATCTTGGTTAGCAAGTCAGTTTATCAGTTAGGAAGAATATATAACAGAAACAGGTGGGTGCCACCTCGAACACAAATTCGAATTTTTCCTTCAGGTCTGACTTTTGTTTTTCTTTTTCTTTTTATACTTAAATTACCATGGTCAAGTTTTTAAGTTAAGATGTGTGTTACCAGAAAGGAGACAAACTGAGTCACTAAATAGCACTTATATGGAGATATAAAAATTCTGTGTGAAGGTAAATTAGAAGTTTTTCTCTTTTCTTTTTTTTTTCCTCTTTCTCGTCTTCTTTCTATATTCTGTGAGAGGGAGAACATAAAAATGAAGCCATCTCTGTCCCAAACCTCTCCCACCCATGGGTCGGGAGAAGGGGTAGTCATCAGAGGACTTAAACAGAGAATCAAGAAGTTAGAGGAAATGGTTACAAACCTTGATGATAAAATTCGGAATATGGATGGAGAAATGAAAGAGAATGAAACACTCAGAGAACAAATAAGATCTTTGGAGGAAGCAAATAAAGCACAAGGGCAGGAGAGAAAGGAACTAGAAAAAAGAATAAAGAAGCTGGAAGGGGAAAAGAGTCAACTAGAATCTAGAATTTCTAAACAAGAAGATAAAAACAAACAGCTAAATGACAACCTAAAGGAATTAGATGTTAGTTCACTGCTATCTTCTGAAAGAGACGAGATTGCTGCTTGGAATGTTCAGATTAAGGAAAACATTGAACAGTTCAGAAAAGAGTTCCAGGAGCTGAATATGGAAAATGATGCCATGAAAACGTCCTTTGCTGATGCACTAAAGGGGAATGTGGCAGTAAAAGAGGCTGTAAAGGTGGTGGCACTGGAAAACATACAAACAGTTGACTATAAAGAGACAGTAATCGAAAAAATGAAAGACGTTGTGATGGAAAGGGCAAACCCACTCATCAGACAGGCACTTGATAAGGAGAAGACAGTGGTAATCTCAGGCATAAGTGAATCCCAGGAGCCAACATGGCAGGGGAGACTTGAAGAAAATAAAGCTAAGGTTGTAGACCTGATAAGAAAGCTTGGAGTAGTATGTGGTCCTGAGGATATTGTAAACATACACCAACTAGGTAAATATTCGAGGGAAGGAAAGCCGAGACCAACAAAAGTAACCTTTGAGAGAGGGGAAACATGTAGGGAAATATTGTTGAGAAAAAAAAGTCTAAAAGACCTTCAAGAATGCAAAGAAGTGTTCATTAGACGATACAGAACACAGGAAGAGATGGGAAAGATCAAACACTTGTTGCAAGAGGCAAGAAGGTTAAATGATGAAAGAAATGAAGAAGAGAAGAAAAATTTTTGTTACAGAATACTTCCAGACAAAGGGGAGATAAAGAAGATAATGACAGAAGATCAGGGGATGGGGCCTCATTAAGATTGTTATACACAAATGCTGATGGATTAGCTGGTAAGGCAGTAGAATTAAAAGATAGGATTCACAACAGTAAGGCAGATATAGTAGCAATTACAGAGACTAAGTTGAGTGAGGACATAAACAGTGTCACAGTTTTTCCTAAGGGCTTCAGAATACTAAGGGTCGAAAGATCTGAGAGGACTGGTGGAGGGATAGCACTGCTCATAAGTGAGAGGATTCAAGTTGAAGAAATAAACTTGGCTATAGAAAGTGAGTTCAGGGAATTTCTTGTTGCTCGCATAAATACTGGGTCAGAGAGCATTATAATAACTGTTGTATACAACCCACCAAGGAACCAAAATAGGCTTGAAATTTATGAGGAAAGTCATATAGGTACGATTGAAGTCATAAACTCAGTTGTTAACATGGCGAGGGAGAAAAAATGTAGGATTTTGATTATGGGAGACTTTAATCATAAAGAGATAGATTGGATAAATCTTGACCCACACAGTGGTGAGGACTCCTTTGGGGCAAGATTCCTAGATTGCGTACAAGGGAATTTCCTACACCAACATGTAATGGAACCAACAAGAGCCAGGGGTGGGGACGAGCCATCACTACTTGATCTGGTGTTCACAGATAATGTGTTGGATATTGAAAATATTGAGTATGAACCACCAATTGGAAAGAGTGACCACTGTGTGTTGTTGATGGAGTATATCATTGAAGACATTCTTCCTGAGAGTAGAGGCACTGAGGACATGAGGAGGAACTATCAGAAAGGAGATTACATCAAAATGAATGAGCTTTTTGCAGTTATTGACTGGAGAACCTTATTTTACAACAAATCTGTACAAGAAATGTATGACATCTTTTGTGAGAAATATGGGAAGATAGTAGATTGCTGCATACCTGTCACCAAAGTAGGTGTAATTCATGCCAGAGAGAAATGGTTCGATAATGGGTGTAAAAGAGCTAAGGAGTGGAGAGACAAATGCTGGAAAAGGTATAGGAGGAGAAAAAACATAAATGCCTGGCAAACCTACAAAAGAGCAAGAAATGACTACCTAAGTAAAAGGAGAGAGGCAGAGAAAGATTATGAGAGGGACATCACCAGGAAGGCTAAAGAAAATCCCAAGCTTTTCCACAGCTTTATCAGAGGAAAACTGAAGGTAAAAGAACAGGTTTTAAGGCTAAAGAGAGCGGATGGAAGCATCACTGAGACGGACGAAGAGATCTGCAAAGAATTGAACAAGGAGTTTCAGTCAGTATTTACAGTAGAAAATACCCCACCCCCTCAGATTGCAGTGATAGAAGCTCAAGGGCCGGTATTAGAGAACATCAACCTTACAGCCACAGAGGTATGCAAAGCGCTGATGGATTTAGATGTTCATAAAGCTACAGGTCCTGATGACATATCCCCTCATGTGCTTAAAAAATGCGCAAACACAATATCAGTGGCACTAAGTATCATATTTAAGGAGTCATTGGAGTCGGGGGAGATTCCAAGATGCTGGAAACAAGCAAATGTGATACCTATCTTCAAAAAGGGAAGGAGGGATACGGCTCTGAACTATAGACCAGTTTCCTTGACCAGCATAGTTTGCAAACTTATGGAGAAACTACTAAGGAAACATATCTCTCTTCACTTGGAATCCTTCAACTTTTTGTCAGTGAGGCAACATGGCTTCAGAGAAGGAAGATCAACAGTAACAAACTTATTAGAATTTTATGATGAGGTAAGCCAAATCTTACAGGAAAGAGAGGGCTGGGCAGATTGCATATTCCTAGACTTCCAGAAAGCGTTTGACACTGTTCCACATGGGAGACTTATTAAGAAGCTGCAATCAATGGCTAGAATAGGTGGAAATGTCTTGGAATGGATAAAAACTTACTTAGAAGGAAGGGAACAGAGGGTTAGAGTAAGACACTCAGTGTCTGAATGGAGAAGAGTTAGTAGTGGAGTCCCACAGGGTTCAGTTTTAGGGCCACTTTTGTTCCTTGTATATGTAAATGACCTACCAGAGTCTGTAAATTCAT
>JAXCGZ010020062.1:0-22500 GCA_037179515.1 Halocaridina rubra
GAACAAGAGCCATTTCTTTAATATTTGTATATGAAGATCATGTTGTCAGCACAGAAGGCAATAAGAAATAAACTTATGTAATTATTAATACATATAAAGTAATTTTACAGTACTTAAACATTTCTAACATATGTAAATTATATTAAAATAAAAATAACAGTAAAATATACATAAAATATAAAAAAAAATTATTAAATTTGATAAAGAGTAGAATACATTATTACAGCATAGAACATTGTCAATGCAGTGCTGACTACTGATATAAAGTAAATAATTCAAACATGTACACAAAGCAAGTTACTTTTAATTTAGATAAGTCAATACTTTTTACTGACACTTCAAATTTAATAACCCTTATACTAGCTTTAATAAATCCTTTTGAAAATGTGTTTTTTTTTTATAGGGGGATGGTATTCATTTGATGCATAGGGCTCTGAGTCATATAATAACTTCATACCACAACCTAAATACAAGAGCTCAAATTAATCATCATATCATTAATAATATTAAATTCTTAACATTATCAATCGAAAATAGCAAAATAAAGCAAATTATAAGTAAACAGAGAGTTCTTGACGTCTACATTCTACTATGTCTTAAATATAAGTAAACAAATCGGTAAACTCGTAATCAATATCTCGTCTCATTACTCGTAATCAATATCTCACCTCATTGCAATATCACTGATTAGACTCATCCCTCTTTTCATGAACACTATTGTAAGAAGAAGAAGAAGAAGAAGAAGCAGAAGAAGAAAACATTCAAATATTACCGTAGTTTTGCGTCAAAGTAGGGCTGACACACCTGTATGAGGGAATTTTGCCTAAGGAGAAGTTTATGTGTATGTGGCCAAGTCTGTCAGTCTATATACCTCGAACAACCGCGTTCCTGGTACGGAGCAACCGCATCCTAACGGTTCCCGTAGGCGCATTCAACTAGGCGGAGACGGCAGAGCGCTACTCACCGTTTCTTTAACGATGTAACGGATACGATACGATTAAATGAAATTGAATATATTTCATATTAATTTTCTTTAGTTTTACACACCCTAAAATAGAATAATGCCAAAAAGTCTTATAATATAATAACAGTAAAATGAAAAAAAAATAAAGAAAGAAAATAAAGCTTCATGTGAACTTTTTTTTTTCTTCATGGTTTAGAGTTTTAATAAATATAGCTAATAACATTATGTGATTTCTCAAAAAAATATTGAGCTTTTTAGAGGCTTGTCAGTGATAAGGAGCATATTCTTGCTGGTATTATTTTATGCATAAACGCATTTCATTGGCTTTTCGTAGTATTATGAAATATTTTCGGTCGCCTTCTGATAAATTTGTCTTTCTGAACGAAGCTGTTTTGTTTAATGGGATCTGTTTGGCCTATAGGTGGAAAGTAAATTGTAGGCTGTAAAAATTGCGTCACAGTTTTAAATGCGTCTAGCTATGGAAAGTAGTCCATTCAAGCATTTTTAACAAATATATTTAAGGCGCTTTTGCACCGTCAATGTAACCTTGATTTTTTTTTTTTTTTTTTTTTATGATTGTGACACCAGGACGAGCCAAAAAAAAAATAATAAAATAAAACAGCCCTCATCGGGCCTGGGCACGAAGAATACTTAAAGTAAAGAGAAACGAAGATTGAGAGTGTAATGACTTGTCAGATGTGAAGGGATAAAAGATGTGTAATGAATATACAATGTTTTCTTTTCCATTTTTGACTCCGTACATCTAAAGATTTTAATAATCTTCTGTTTTAATGTATCACTATTTGTCCCCAATATGGGGTGGATAGATAAAGCGTGGCCGGGGAATTAAGACTTGATGCCCTTCCTAACGCCCCACAGTGGACTCGATCGCGGATCTGTCAACTCCAGAGTCGAACACTGACCACTCGGTCCGCACACGTCTAAAAGGTTTAATAAGTTATAATGTTAACAGGATCTACTATACACAAACAAACAAACAAACAAACAAATTTATTTTCATTTTGTACAATGGTTATTCAACATTAATAGTAACTTATAAGTAGAAATGTAATTAAACTAATAAATAAGAGGGTTAGACATATAGTTAAATTAAATGTAGCTTTCATAGAAAATAATAATGCTGTAATAAAAATAAAAATGTTAACAATAATGTTAATAATAAAGTAGTAAGTATGCCACTAGATACAGGATCGTTATTATCGGCATCATTTCCATATTTGTTTCCTTACAATGAAAATAATTAGTTCTTAATGAGCAGCAACTATTTGTCCAAGAGAAAACTATATAGTTTGCCTTTGAAAGCTGTGAAGGAGGATGCATTTTTAAGATGCTCTGGAATATTATTCCAGAGTGTTGGCCCTTTGATAGTGATCATCTTTGAACCTGCTTCTGTGTTTGTTCTGTGAATAAAGAGCTCACTGCTTTGTCTTGTGTTGGTTCCCCTTATATCCCTGACTGTTTTTAAATCAAATAGCCAGCTAGGATAATGATGGTCCAAAATTTTGAATACAAAAACATAAATAGCATAAGCGACCTTATTTTCTGCCCGCAGCCACCCAAGTTTATTGAGAGCTGGTGTGATGTGGTCATATTTTCTTATTCCTCCCAGGGCAACTCGAACTGCAAAATTAATAAGCTTCTGTATTCTGTTTATCTGAGTCTTAGTGGTAGCTCCCCAAACAGTTGTGCAGTAATTAATGTGACTTAGGGCTAGAGATTCAATAACAGTTATTCGAGTGGTAGTCTCAAAATTGTCTTTTATACGTGATAAGTACATTAATGTTCCTGTAACCTTTTTGCATACTTTATCTATGTGGGAATCAAACAACATGTGGTTATCAAAGTGAATTCCTAGGTTTTTTACTGTTTTACTAGGTGTGATAATATTGTTGCAAAAATTAATTGTTGTGTTTTCTGGAATTTGTGCTATGTGGAACCTTGAACCAATAAATATGCACTGTGTTTTACTTTCGTTAATTAACAGCCCAATTTCTTGGAAATAGGTTTTAATTTTTGACAGAGTGTTTTCTGCTCTTAAAGTTAGCTCTGGGAGATTATTAATATCACCACTAAGGAGTAGTTGAGTGTCATCTGCATATTGTACGACTAGACAGTCAGAAATGAAAGAAGATAGATCATTTACGTAAATGGAGAAGAGGATAGGACCAAGTACTGATCCCTGTGGAACACCAAATGATACATTTGTTGGCACAGAGATAATGTTGTTAAGACGTATGGACTGTTTACGATTAGATAGATACTCGCTAAACCAGCTTGGATCAGTATTTAAGTTAATACATTTACTTAAAAGAATTTCATGGTTTACACTGTCGAAGGCTTTTGATAAGTCTAATAATACAAGAAGAGATATTTTTTTTCATATCTATATTATTATATATACTATTCGTAACTTTAAGCAGTGCAGTTTCCGTCGAAAGTTTCGGTCTGAAACCATGTTGGTTAATACTTATTATTCTATTTGATTCTAAATATGACATAAGTTGGCATGCAACAATTTTTTCTAATATTTTAGAGAAAATGGGTAGCAGGGAAATGGGACGATAGTTTGTCACATCTTCTCTGTCCCCCTTTTTATGCAGAGGTATTACATGTGATATTTTCCAAGAGTCAGAAAACTTTTTAGTAACAATGGAAGTGTTCATAATAGTTAGAATATAGGATGCAATCATGGGTAGAGCATCTTTGATGAACTGAAATGATATACCATCTCAACCATAAGAGCCAGAGTTTCTTAGGCTCTTTATGGTAAGAATTAGGGTAGCACAATCGATAGGAATTATACACGGTCACTACTACCCTCTCCTTCGTAGCCCCATAGCTACATAACCATATTTTCGTGTGTGTGTGTGTGTGAGAGAGAGAGAGAGAGAGAGAGAGAGATAGAATGTTTGTTCCGATTTTACGTCACGGAGTCCCTTTTTTACCAAGGGCTAGGACGGTTGCCTTCTTGTGAAGGACTTGATTTGGCAGATATAATCCTTACCTTGGGTGCATGCCCTTGCTAACCTCAGACTGTGACGGGACGCGAACCCTCGACATGACGCCTCAGAGTCGCGGACGCTACCGCTTGAGCCACGGTGACTACAGAGAGAGAAAAAAAAAAACATCGACCAGGGATAGGCTTACATACAGCCGGGAAGTATAAAAACCGTTAGATAAAAAAAACTTTCAGAGCTCATATAGAATTGGAACCTGAATTTACACAAAATATTAATATATATAAAATAACTTAACCTAACCTAACCTACCCGAAGAATTAGGACCTGTAAAAAATGTCAGGTCCCACTTATTCATTAGCTACAATATTTCATTATCAGGTGGAATGATCTATATCAGCTGTTAAAGAAAAGTGACTGTACATCATTATTAAAACTTCCTTGATTTGAACGGTTAAAAGCCTGGCATTCCACACCAGGGACCTGAGTTCGAATCCCCCTCGTTGAGTGACATAAGTTTGATGGCTTTAATCAGTCATATCAAGGACGTTTGTCGTCTCCTAACCCCTGCCAACTCAATAAGAGTTTCTTGAAAGTCTCCTACAACAGATTTTTTTTTCCCAGTTGTGACCACTTTGCTGGCTTTAGTGAGATGCGACGTCATGTATTATTATTATTATTATTATTATTATTATTATTATTATTATTATTATTATTATTATTATTATTATTATTACTCTTGGTTTTATAAAATTAATTTATGTTATTTTCGTTATATTTTCCTACGATAGCTGTCAGATGTAATATTTGTACAATCCGTATTTTGATAACGGGACTTAAGACCGAAAATCTGTAAAAAAAAAAAAAAAGTCTTTAAAATTTATTTACATATTTAGTTTGATATATACAGCTAGTAGTTGTACAGGAGAAATCGTACAGTAGGCCTATATGTAGTGATGGCTGCATCAATTGTTTAGAGATTTGTAACTCGCGGATTCGTTTGTGCATTGACTGCTTCTTTCCTTTCGCTTCTAGATTCTGGAAATCTGTCCCTCCGATCTTTCCTAACTTTTATGACCTTTCTTCCTTCAAAACAATTGATCTATCGTCATTGCAGGGCCTACACCTGTCATATTTCTAAGTCTCCATTTCTTTGAATATACTTTTAGCCTGTCCGTTTCTTGTTAATTTCATTCTCTTATTTCAGCCTTGTCCTTAAGCTGCTATTTTTCTACTACTCAATGCTTTTTGGTGCCCAGGCCCGATGAGGACAATTTTCATTGCCTGTCCTGGAGTCGCACTCATAAAAGTGTGAAATCCTGTCCTAATATAAGCAAGTCTTGCTTACAGACTGTTTTTAATTCAATGTATCTCATAATTTATTGTTCATTTTCCTCAATAGTCAAGGAAGAAAACTTGAAAATTCGTCTGCACAGACATAGTATCATGGTACGGTTTCAGCTTGTGACAAAGAAACGGAATATTTCAGGAGTGGATATTTCATGTGAATTAAGGTATTTGTAATAGTGTTACCATATTATTCTCATGTCAGGAGATCAGTGTAGTCTTATCTACCAGACAGCATGCTATCTATACCAAGTACATTCTGACTTACTAGAGTATTAATCGTTAGGCATGAAGGAAATTGTTAAGGATTTATGGTTGAATATTGTTTTAATATATTTGTTCGATTACGTATACACTTGTATGTAATGTATACACGTATATGTTATGTACGCACACGCTAGAAAATAAATACAAGTCGCAAAAGTAACAATGTAGTAATGAAATCTCTCTCTCTATCTTTCTCCATATATATATATATATATATATATATATATATATATATATATATATATATATATATATATATATATATATATATATAAAATCCTGTACTATATTTCTGAATTGTGTATTCTTTGAAGAAGTGAAAAGCCGAACAGAGCTCATACATATTTTTATTTCCTATGGATTTTATATAATAAATAAATTTTCATAAAAGCCCTAATGTTCGATTTATTATTTTAGTTATTCAAATAATTCAAAATAGACTTCTGCTTATTGTCATTTTGATATTTTTGAGGGAATTGGCTTCACAGAAAGTAGGCCGCAAAAAAGGATGAGAGAGAGAGAGAGAGAGAGAGAGAGAGAGAGAGAGAGAGAGAGAGAGAGAGAGAGAGAGAGAGAGAGAGAGAGAGAGAGAGAGTCGCTGGAAATTTCTTTATCTGTTATTAAACAATAAATATCATAAGACATCATGACAGCTGGTCATGTTAGTCTCTTACTTTGGAATGAAAGGAATGCATCGATATGCTTTGTTAATGTTACCTTCTGCAGGGCATGAAGCTCCTTTTCGCTTTTTTTTCTGTATTATGTAATAAAGTACTCCTTTAAGGCCAAATAATATTCACCTTTTTAAGTATGGCTTTTTTCATTCCGCACAATTAAGCGTGGGTGCTAGATCTATTCTTTGTGGGATGTCATCTAGAACAGAGACGTTTCTCTTCCAACTAACGTGTTCTTCAATACCTCTGTTGTCCATTTTTCATCTAGATTGAATCATTTCTAGTCCCTAGGGCTGGGCTACTGAGGTTTGGTTCATCATTCAGTTCATTTATTAAGATCCTAACCACTAGTAATGGATCAGGTTCTTTATGAGAAACAATCTTACCAAAACACGAATGCCATCCTCCAAAGTCTCTCATAAATCCTT
This sequence comes from Halocaridina rubra, assembly GCA_037179515.1. Taxonomy (NCBI): domain Eukaryota; kingdom Metazoa; phylum Arthropoda; class Malacostraca; order Decapoda; family Atyidae; genus Halocaridina; species Halocaridina rubra. The sequence goes on from JAXCGZ010020062.1 coordinate 6,659, forward strand.
TATTGTCCTTCTTTCATCAAGTACTGATTGACTCCTAAAGTCCTAGTGCTTATCCTCTAAACTTCTAAAGCATTGGGACACAAGCCATTTGCTCCAATTAAAACTGCCTTTCCCATTGGCTCTCATCCCTCTGTCAGGAAAGTTAGTTTCCAGTCTTCCGACTGGTAGTGCATTAATAGTGAGATGCCGCAGGGTAATAATATTTAGTAAGGGTACTAAGTCGTGTCAGGGACGATATACCTCTAGGGCAGTGGTTCCCAAACTTTTCACTACCAAGGACCCCTTTTATTTAAATGATTTTTTCCCCGGACCCCAGGATATTGAAACATCTGTCAACTTAACATGCTGCTTTAATAAACTAGCAACAAACTCCTCTTATCAGAAAACTAGATTAATTTCTGCAGAAAGTCATATGTAAATGAAAAAATGGGAAAATATATAAAAAATATAAAAAAAGAAATACAGAACAGAACAGAGCAGAAAAAAAAAACTTTATCTTAATCTCATTAATGAGATGGGTGATGCTTTTTGCTGCTACTATGTTTTCAACTTCAGGTTCAATGGCAGACAGTTTTAAGCGAAGATCAGGTTCCACATTCATCCTATTTCTGTATTTTGATTTTATGTAAATGAGCTGTGAGAAAGCCTGCTCGCATAAATACGTAGTAGGGAATGGCTTTAGATATTTCAGGGCCTTGGTTGCCAGTTTTGGGTACTCATTTTTCAAAAGTAACCAAAAGTCTGATAAATTGTAACGGGTGAAACGTGATCTTAGTGAAGTGTCACATGAAAGTTCAACAAGACTATTTTCTTCTTTTGCGGTTAATTCTTTTACATCTTTTACATTTACATGAAAAGGATCCCTAAGCCACTTGTTATTACCATCATGAGGAGGAAAATAATCCCTAAAACTGATCTTTAAACCTTGCAAATGCTGAATAAAAAGGCTTCTTATATCTTCAGAAATGTTTTCTTCAGAAGTTCCAAGAAAGTCATAGAGTGTTGGAAAGGATTAAAGCACACCACTATGCAGACGTTCAGACCACAATTCTAATTTCTTGATCATGGCTTCCACTTTATCTTCAACTTTAAAAATAGTTACGGATCTCCCTTGTAGGCTCAAATTTAGGTCATTCAAATAAGTAAAGATGTCAGACATGTATGCCACAATAGCTAGCCACGAAAAGTTATTAAACCATTCTCTCCCATGAAATAATTTATCATGAAGAAATAGTCTTATTTCATCATGCAACTCAAATATGCGGGTAAGTACTTTACCGCGGGACAGCCACCACACTTGAGAATGCAAGAGCAGTTGTTCATGAGCGCTACCCATCTCCTCACAAAGAACACTAAAAATACGACAATTTAAGGGCTGAGCTTTTATGAAGTTAACTACTTTCACTACTTCATCTAGAGTCTTCTTCAATTTTTCTGGCATTTTCTTTGCTGCCAACGATTCTCTATGTCTGCAGCAATGTGTCCACTTGACATTTGGTATTATAGCTTGGATTTTTGCCTTGAGTCCTTTGTACTTTCCCGACATTGCGGGAGCCCTATCAGTACTGACTCCTACACACTTTGACCATCCAATTTCATTAGCTATTATAAAATCATTCAAACTATTAAAAATAGTCTCACCAGTTGTGTGTTGGCAATGACTGGCAAAAGAAAATCTTCCTTAATTGTACCGTCAAATTCATATCGTATGAATGCAAGTAAATCAGCACTGTTAGCAACATCTGTACTTTCATCTAATTGTAAAGAATAATACGGACTTTTAATCACTCTCTTCACTAGTTGATTTTTAACACTGTCAGACATGTCTTCTATTCGCCTCTTGACAGTGGTGTTTGACAATGAAATGAGATCAAAACTCTTTGATACTTTGTCTCCATGCATCCTAGAGGCCATTGTTTTGGCAGCAGGCAGAATTAGTTCCTCTGCTATTGTGTGTGGTTTTCCACTCTTTGCTATTAAAAGAGAAGCATCATACGAAGCACACACAGCATTCTTATTATCACCCCCGGTTGCTATTTTTTCTATAATATTTTGTCTTGAAAGCAGTTCTTCCCGTCTTCTTTGTAAATATTCAACAGATTTGTTAGTATGCTCCTTATGCTTAGTTTCAAAATGCCGGCGAAGTTTGGCTGGCTTCATACTTTCATTGGACAATATTTCATAACAGAGAACACATTGTGGTTTCTGTTCACCTTCACTGCCTCTACATATAAATCCAAAGGATATGTATTCATCACAGTATTTACGGTTTTTGCGTTTCGACTGATGAGTCAGTGTCTTTTCACTTGAGGTTGTCGCACATTCACCTTCTATGTCACTACTGTCTAGTTTTAAAATGCTTCCGGTTTTTAACCACCGATCCATCATACGATCAGATATTTACAATAATTAGTCACTGATGTAGTTAATACAACTAAATATGAAGGTTCGGGAATCAAGCACAGACGCACTGACTACGGACTGCTCAAGTTGCATTAACGTTCGGATGCAATTGTCGGTTCAAAACGTGAAGACGGTGAAGGAAGAGCGAAGTTGCAGCAATCAGTGTTCAGAACTTCAGCTTAGACTGAGCTCGCACGCCACGGTCCGACTGTACGTGTTCAACACATGACAGGTTGGTAATCAAACACGTATATATGCTTCGGTCCAACCGTACTGTGATTGCCTGACATCCGACATGTCACTTTCATGTACAGTGTTAAATGCATAAAAAACTAAAGAGAGAAAGAAAAGAAAAATGAATAAATTATTTAATCAGGAAACGTTTATTTTTAATATTGCCATAATTATGAGACCATGGGTACGTTACGTTGAATTTGTATAACTGCATTATTATTTTTTTCTTTTAATATGCTTATTCACTTACATATATATATATATATATATATATATATATATATATATATATATATATATATATATATATATATATATATATATATATATATATGAAAATTTCAATTCAGTTCACTGACCCCCAGTACTCCCTTTGCGGACCACCAGGGGTCCGCAGACCACAGATTGGGAACCACTGCTCTAGGGCATATGCAACTTGCCTCTCTTGCAAGTTTTTATGTTTTCTTTCTAAATGTTTGACTTTATTCTGTCAAACAGTTTTATTAACTGACATAAATTATTTATATGCAGAAGAAGACGGTAATGTAATTATTAACGGATTGAATACAATCCCCATTAGATCTGTATATATTTTGTGTTCATACGTATGCTTATTTTCTCTTTGTTTTGAAAGATGGGATGCTTGTCAGAAAGGATAACACCACGATTCTCCTTTTTTCTCATCGGTAAGCCAGATTTTGTATATAGTACTATTAATTAATTTTGTTTTATTTTTACATTTATTATATGTTATGTATTCTATTCAAATAATAAGATATATATATATATATATATATATATATATATATATATATATATATATATATATATATATATATATATATATATATATATATATATATATATATCAGAGATGTATTTGTTTTAAAAAAGTCACCAATACCAACATCAGGAATATAAATTCGTATATTGTGAAAAAAAAAAACACACAAAGAATATCACTGTTCTTCAGCATCCCTCTTCGGACGACATATCGTCGGTCTGACCACATCAGAATCAGCAGGGGCTCATGATCAATATGGCGCAAATAACAGTCAACACCCTCGAAAGACTGCATCTACCAGAGCAGATGGATCAGGGACACAGGTTGGTAATATATCTACCATCTTTCCGAATGGTTTAGATAACAGATCACGGCATGAGATCATCTCTCCTGACAGAACGAGTACTATACCTGTATTGAGGCCTTGGGTACTGGATGTGACAGTAATTTCAAGCAGACGACTCCTGCTGATAAAAGTGGATGACAGAGTGGTAAGTAGTTGTGTTTACTATTTTATTTATGTGTATTACTTGTAAGCTTAAGAGAATTTTGTTCCAAAATCCAAACTTTAGTATTAACAGTTCACTGATAATGAAGTTTTCCTCTTGATTTTTTTTTTTATATCCATTCATGCTCATATTTTTTGATAGGTAGATAAGCGAGGGGGCTAGAACCCCTCCTCTGTATATTTCCCGCAAGGAGTCAAGGATATTTGCTTTGACTCAGCCAACCCTCTTGTAAGGGGGAATATGGCACTTTTATAGACATAATATAAATATATTATTTATATCCAATAGCGTACCTAATGCAACACTCAACTGAAGAAAACCACATTGATTTACTCCTACCAGATTTTCAATGTTAGCTCCGAGGGCATGACCGAAAGGGATGAAATGAACACCGCTGGAATGTACTTCGCTGTTCTGAACCAGGACGACGGCAGAACCTTAATGACAAGGTAATTATTACCTCAGTCTCGTATATTCTCTTCTGCATTTACTTTTCGTGAATGTTTGCTTTTAACTCTGTGCCATTTTGCCTTTGGTGATGGGTGTGTTCCTTGTACAAGGTAGTCATATGCCTTCAGGGGCTGTACATATTTGTCTTGTGTTTCTGTACAACATTCCTCTGACCAAATTTGCAAAAGATTTTTATGTACTTTTTTCTTTCTTTCTTTCTTTTGCCAAGGATCTTGATTAGCATTCTTGGTCAGTGTATTTTCCGTAAGGTATATGTATGTACGTTTCTTAGTAGAGGGTACACGGATATTTCACTTATTTTAAACATATTTATTCCAGTGATTAAATGTTGTTTTGATATGAATATGAATTATCTGTCTTTTAATAAATATGCCATATTTTTTAATTGATAATATTATAAGGTTTGATATCAAATTGCACAAAAATAAATGGAGAGAAGAGGAAGTTAGATTTATAATACCTGTTTATAAATTTGTATAAGTTGCAAATTTCCTTCTCAGATATTATAGTTTGCTATAAATTTAAAAAAAAATGATGCACACAAGTAACTTATTTATATTTCTGTCAGGTGATATGATTTTACAGTGATGATATTTAGAACATTTTTACTATTCATTGTCACTCTTACTTGTGACCGCTGTAACGTAGTGGTAGAGCGCTCGACTCGGGAGGTGACGGACCCTCGTTCGAGCTCACGGCGAAGTGGTAGGATTGGCATCCAGTCATAATTCCCCAACTTCAATCCGTCTGTGTCCACCCCCAAATGGTGACTTAATAGTGACACAAAAAAAGTTTCTTAAAAAAAAATAAAAAAAAATAAAAAATATATATATATATATATATATATATATATATATATATATATATATATATATATATATATATATATATATATATATATATATATATATATATATATATGTGTGTGTGTGTGTGTGTGCGTTCGAGATCTGTCACACTATAAGAACTCATGCTAAAATTTCGTGCACTTATATACCAAAACTTTCTATTTGTTTTCCCAAGTGATAGTTTTACTTTGATGATAATTAGAATATTTTAATTATTTAGTTTCCCTCTTTCTTGAATTTTAGCCCTGCAGTGCATGTGTGATCTGTCGCAACCTACAATTAATATATATATATATATATATATATATATATATATATATATATATATATATATATATATATATATATATATATATATATATATATATATATATATATATATGAATCCTTTTATATGTCTGGGAAGCATATGAGATTTTTTTCTTTTCTTTTACTTGTCCTTGACAATTTCGGTATATTTTGTTTTTGTTATCGTTCAGTTATAATGGACTAGCATTTTGCCCTGTGTTTATATACTCGCAATTTTTTTTTTAGTAACGATTACAACCAAATGTAAATTGTCCTGTGTATTAATATTGAAATAATTATTTTGCGTGTGCATACGTGATTACCTAATTGTTTACCTAAATGTAAACAATTAGGTAATCACGCATGCACGCGCGTGTGTGTGTGATTACCTAATTGTGATTACCAAACTGTGTTTACAGGAAAGAGCCCAAAGCTCGTATCTTCCCGTCTCCTAATCGGTTCCATTTTGTACTTAGTGATACTTATCATACCTGTCCTTAAAACTATTGATTGAGATAGCATTAACTACCTCCTCGCTTAGCGAATTCCAATTATCAACTACTCTTACACTGAAAAAGTATTTCCTTACATCCTGCAAAGACGTTTTCTTACGAAGCTTCAAACTATGACCTCTAGTCATAGTTTGAAGCTTCGTAAGAAAACTTCTTTGCAGGATGTAAGGAAATAATTTTCCTTACATCCTGCAAAGAATGTGCGTGCGTGTGTGTTGGAAGTTTTTTAACTCGATACATCACTGCATAACCCAGATCACATGATCTAACTCATTTCTTTATTCTTGAAACCAACTTTTTTTTTCCAATATTTTCAATAAAATTTAATATAATGTAAAATAATCTTCGGAAGTATGATATATGTCACATTTTTGAGTCTCGATTTTTTTTTCTTTTTGTTGAAGCCTTTATGTATATTCCTTGCAGAGTGTTCGATATGCACCACTACAGCAACGGCATTGGATTTCCCTCTCTCGTAAAGTCAATAGCACAAGGAAGAATTATGATTTTCGCTGTTAAGGTAATATGTGAACATAACAAGAACAAAATATATAGATAGAGAGAGAGAGAGAGGTGTATTTGTGTATACTGTATACAAATATATAAATACGAGAAAGTGCCTTCATTACCAAAAGCATGGACATTCTAGGGTGCTTATCATTCTTTCTCTCATCTGCTACGAAGATTCTCCTCCTTTTGAAAAAAATCTGATGACAAAAATAACTTCAAATAATACATAACTGCTCGTTATTTCTCCTTAAGCAACGTTATATGCCAACGTTTACAGCTGAAATAAGCTTTTATGATGGGTGTTAATGAGAAATATTCACCATTGGTGGTATAATTAGAAATAAAAAAGGATGTGGGAATAATGCCGTGATGGCTAGAGAGAGAGCTAGATAAGACTAGGAGAGAGAGAGAGAGAGAGAGAGAGAGAGAGAGAGAGAGAGAGAGAGAGAGAGAATCATACACTGAAAATACTTCTGTCATTAAAACCTTGTAATATTTTATTGCTATGTAGTTTATATATCGTGAAGTTGATCATTATTATTGTTCAGTACTTGTGCTTAATATTGTATTTTTCGAAAACAAGTTGCAATCTTTAGTAATAATTAAAGTACAAATTAGCTTTTGATACATTTTGTTAAATAATTGCAGCTTATTCATTGGATACCTATTGATATCTTGACACAGACAGAAGCAGCCTTGAATATGCCCTATGTTGTGAGGAAGCTGTTACAAGACATGGGCTCGAGAACTGGTCATGCTTTGTCCTTCCGAAGCTATTGGGCGTGGGTTGTAAGTGTTAATGGACCATCTTGGGGTGAAGCTATTATTTATGAGTCTTCAGAACTCCAGGACTTCTATATGTCTCCAATCTACTTATCAGTGTCTGTTCCATTAACAAATTCTGGTGAGGTTAATATATATAATTTTTTTCCTTTTGTTTTTTGGGGGTTCTTATTTGTTAATGGTGAGCCTATTGGTGTTAGGTTGCCTTGTGTAACTGCTGTTGGCTTGAAAAATTTAAAATATATAAACTTGTGATTAATTCTGATGATTATCACATTTTATCAGATGTTTGCAGTAGAATGCATTTGATTTCATGGATGTTGTTTTAAGAATGTACAACTTTCAGCAAAACCTCTCCCGTCATTGATTTGTATACAGTATTGTGCAGTCAACAGATATGAGGTAGTTAGTTTCTTGTTAATGCTGTATATTTACATATGGATATAGACAAAAATGGATTTTTTTTTCACCTGGAGGTGTTCCCCTGTAACCTACCTGTTTCAAGGAACTCCCTAGATGTAGTGGTTAAGAACACCATAGAATCCACAAGCTAGGTTCTTACTAGCTAAAGGGGAGGGGTTATCATGTTTATACCATCACGTTCCATCCCAGCCTTTTAAAATTGTTTATGGTCTAGCAAGATGGAAAACAACTTTAATTACCTAACTGAGAGTAGTCTTTATTTGTCAACTTTACAGTTCTTATCCTTTGTCTTTGATAAAATGAAATAAGAATCTTTTTATTTTTGAATAGTATCAAGTATTTCTCCCCAAGTGATTCCTTTTCACCAATGCATTTATTATATTAAGACACTTAACTCAAATAATACACAAATGGAATCTCAGAATATTGGTCTTATTGTGTATGATGATAATATAGTTATCTGCTCTGACATAATGCCCTCCTAATTGCAGCTGTTGGTACATGTCTCAGAGTATTCATTTAATCAAACTGCTCTGCCAGGGTTATGGATATTGTAATATTTCCGACTCGTTTTATTTACTTGTCATGCAAATACAGTAATCAGTTTTGATATATTCTACCTGTTAACATTGACTGTAATGTTATTGTATTTTAATTATGCTGTGAACAGAAAGTGTCACACCTAAAGCTAGTGTAAAGAATTTTTGATGAACCGAGCATATCTGACGTAATAAATGGTGTGTGAAAAAGTTAATCTTGGTTTCCATATAATAGGCACCTGCTGGGATGTACACTTAGCACAGGAAAGGAAACGGGAATATTTCTGTCTCCTCTATGCTGGGTATGGAAACCTTTGTCATTGTCATGATCCTGCCCCTCTTGAGTTTCCTGAAGAAGAGGTTTGTCTAAGAGATTATTAGGATATAAAAGTTATTTGGTAGCCTTGAATATATTTAAAGTGTTTTTTATAAGTTTCAGAGTTACATATTGAATCTAGTAGATTATACTTAAGATATGAACTAGGTAATCTATTCTATACAGTAATGAAAAGTGTTCTATTTCAGCTTGAAAACAGCCAAATAAAGGATGTCCCTTTAGGGATTATTACAAGTAGTAGACCTCAAGCACTTTATAGGTACAGATTAGCTCACTGTCTTGCTGTGTTTTTCTGTAATTCTAATTTCATATAATTGCAAATTTTTGTAATAGTAACTTTCAGTGATATACAGTACTCCAATCTTTGAGAATATAGTATCTGATGTGGCAAAACTGATTTTTATTACTGCATTGCAGTATTATATTATCATATGCTAATTTAATTTTACAGGTGTTTGGTGACCATTCTCAGTCAAAAAGGCGGATCATTAGAACGCATAATAGTTCTCCTAGATGGTTATCACAAGGAAGCAATGGATCTCCTGGAATTATTGGGTGTAAAAACTACCTTTTCTGTAGTCTTTGAAATGGTTTAAAATATGTATCTAATTTATGATACTGTTTGTAAAGATATATTATACAACATATGACATTTGAATTAACTTTCTAGTTTTAACTTGGGAATACTGTGCTTAAATTACATACATAATGTGCTCTCACATGCTCTACTGGATTAGACATTTAGTTGACTAAGTTTTATTGGTTATACAAAAATATTAATTTGAAATTATTTTGGCAGGTACATTATAAGGTAAATGATATGAGTGCAATGAAGTTTCCAGGAATGGGTGCTAGAATTTCCCATCATTATCGGTTTTCCCTTCATGCTATCTTTAGCTCTTTCCCCATGGCTTCAAGAGCTATTATTTTGGAGGAAGACCTACTTGCAGCTCCAGATTTCTTTAGGTGACAATAATTCAATATACTTGTTATCATCTTTTATTTACATAAAAGATGCATTTTTGTTTGCATCCATATTGCCTTATCCTACCAGTCATCAGATAATAACAATAATAATAATTATAAATTCCGCTCCTGTTACTGTATGCTGCAATAGATAACAGGACAATTTTGCTTATAAAAGGAGTAGAGGTAATAGGGCTTCATTATACTTGCATTCAATGTCTCCTCTATCAGTTTCTTTATTTAAAAAAGAAAAGGAGATTCATGAGTGATAAATTGGCAGACCTCTGGTCCCTGTCCTTTTTATGAACTTCTATGACACTTGTGATATACAAGGGAGGCATTTTTTTTTTATTTTCTCTATAATATGGTGTTGAATTTTCATTCGTAGATGCTTCCACAACTTACAAAAGCTAGCAAGGTATTTTCTACTGTAATAAAAGAACCAAGGCAAAAGAAATTTATCATACCTTACTCATATTCACCCCTTTAATCATTAAATTTGCAGCAAGATAATAAAAATCTGGAAGGGTAAGCTTCCTATCTTCCTATTCCCTATCAATGTAAGTTTCCTACAACAACATACAGGAAATACAAGGTAGCATTTTTTCTGTTTAGCCCAATTATAAATAATAATAATTATCATAAATAATCATGTCATACCACCTCTTTCAATTTCTTGCAAACTTTTTAGAGTACTTGCTTTTAAGGCCTATCTTGGACATAAGCTATGTCGCCCTTTGCCTCCAGTTCTCTCTCAGTTTATTAGATGTAGGACAACATATCTTTTTTATCAAGTGTTTCCTTTTCATCATTTACACATTATCCATCTTATTAAGATTTACAAATATGGCTAGGATGCGTCTATTCCATTTTCCATTCTATATAGGCCTACAAAATTTTCCTTCTTCCAGAGTTCAGGGAAGCGATATCATCATCAAAATCATAAGTCCACCAAGCATTTGGACATTATCATTCTATACTACTCTGGATTTCTGTATTTTTCCTATATCCTTCATGGGATTATGAATTTATCACATTCTTTAAATCAGTTTATTTGTGTTAATATTTGCAGTTACTTCAACCAGACCTCTTGGCTGCTGGATGTAGATCCGAGTCTGTTTTGCATCAGTGCATGGAATGACTTGGGTGCGCTACATATTTCCCATCATCCACATCGGTTGTATAGAGTGGAAACACATGCAGGCTATGGATGGATGCTGACTAGGCAGTTTTTCGATGAAATCTATCCAGTATGGAAGTCTTCCACCGAAGTAAATATAATTCCTTCACTACATATTCGTGTTGCTGATGGAAACCTGAGTAAACACTATGTTTAAATTTTACTCTTTAATTCTCAATTATGTATAATGGGATATTAGAGTTTTCTTTTTTTTGTCCTCTTTGCACATTAGTATTCCGGCTTTTAGCTTCTGAGGATTAAAAGTTTTATTTTATAGTAATACACACTCAAACAGGAACATGATTGGGACGTATGGCTACGCGATGCCAAGATTCGTGGTGGAAGGGAATGTATTATTCCAGATGTTTCTAGAACATTCCATAATAGTGCCTCAGGGGCTCATATTAAAACCTTGCTTGCACAGGCACACTTTGTTGGTCACGCCGTCACTTCTCAAGCGGATATTGTGTTGCATCGTGTTGATCGGTAGGTTGGTGTGTGTTGCATGGGTTACTCAACATTTGAGTCGTGACAGTCACTTTTAAGCCTCTACCTTCTGCACCCATGTATTATATGCTTCAAACAGAAATGCTGGTCTTTTATGCCATGATTGTTATGAATGTCAACTCAGAGAGATAACCAACAAGAGCCAACTAAAAGAGATAGGGGAGCAGCGAGAGCTTAGAATATTTATTTTCTGTTACATGTTTTTCTTATCATAAAACAGCTATTAATGGACAGGGTGTAATGAAACCCATTGTATTTATAAAGTTGCTTCATCCTACTATCGTCATCAGGATATGGCTTCCGAGTATATATATATATATATATATATATATATATATATATATATATATATATATATATATATATATATATATATATATATATATATATATATATATATATATCGCATTTGACTCAAATTCCTAATATATATATATATATATATATATATATATATATATATATATATATATATATATATATATATATATATATATATATATATATATATATATATATATATATATATATATATATATATATATATATAATATATATATATATATATATATATATATCGCATTAGATTCAAATTCCTGCGATATAGTCACCTGCAATAATCAGGTAAAAACATTATTATATGTGAATGCATGAAACATATTTGTTGCTGGCGGGATGCAAACCTAGGACACATAATCAGTGTGCCAAAGTGTTGCCAACTGAACCGCAGAAGGTATAAAAGACGAAAGAAACCTTTCACCTATATGTTAAGTTAGAGAATGAACACATACTACTTGATGTCTGTGTTTATTTTGCTATCTCTTCCCAGCCCCACTCGTGGGTTGCTTTGGCAGTTAACTCAGCTCTCTGCTATATAGGCATCGACATGGTATGACTATGAGAAGGAAGAGCTTTTGCAGGGCATTTCTTTACAAATAAAAGTTACCTTAATTCCTCTAGTAAAAAACGTTGATTATCTCTTTTATTAGAGAGTTAAATTTGCACTTGTAATGAATTCAAGCATAGCACATATATATAAATTTATAATAAGCTATACCTGGCAGAGGTGGAGAAAGAATACCTCATTTATATCCTTCCTCATATTTTGAGAGCTTACTAATCATGGTAGATTTGCATTATTGGAAATCTCATTCTCCATATAATATCTCTTTCTGCATGAAAAGAGATGATGGAAGCCTTTGTACCTACCCTTTTATATTAGCTTGTTGCCACCCTTCTGCTTTTTTTGGGATATGGTTTTATGTTCGAAAAAAATTAAAGCAATGTATTTATTACTTTTTCTTAACTCTGTAGGTAGTAATCCATAAATTTTTAGATCTGAACTTCAATTATTTTTTTTATATGTTATAATTTTTGCAGAATGATTCAAGAAAAGTATGAGGAAGATCTTTATGGCATATTAGAGAGTGATAACATTTATTATCTCAACACTACTTTGCATCCATGTAGCAGGAATTTTCTTCCCAGAAATTTTACTGTAAGTTAGTTCTACTTTTCTAATATTCACAGAGAATATACCTGGAATGCCCATATTCAGTTAACATTTCTAATATTCTCAGAGAAGTTGCCTTGTATGTAAATATTCAGTTAACATAATAACAATGCATGAATGTTTAATAAAGCTGCTTCAGTAATAATCAGAAGGAGATGTAAATTTGCTGCTAAATATATAATGTGGTATTTTAAGCAACTAACTTCAACGGATGTGTTTGGAAGTGAGGATATAGAATTCTAATTTTGTCATACCTGCATGTAGTATGAGGCAGCTAATAGCGACAAGGAAAGTTTTTCTCGCTAAGTTATTATCAAGAAAATAAACAAAAGTCAATATTGATAGGTAAATGTCTCACTGCCATTTCAATTTTATATATGAGTGTGTATTGGGCTTTGGATAAATGAAGATTTGAGGTGAGATTGGGGAAATGTGATGACAGGCTATTGAAATTTCTTGGCACTGAGAAAGGCCCAGATATATATATATATATATATATATATATATATATATATATATATATATATATATATATATATATATATATATATATATATATATATATATATTTATATATATATAGAGAGAGAGAGAGAGAGAGAGAGAATAATCATCATATTTATCGTCATATTTATCATTTATCTTGCAATGCATTGAGAGAGAGAGAGAGAGAGAGAGAGAGAGAGAGAGAGAGAGAGAGAGAGAGAGAGAGAGAGAGAGAGAGAGAGAGAGAGAGAGAGAGAGAGAGAGAGAGAGAAGCTAGTAGCAAGAAGTAGTGAAGAGAGAGAGGAGTTTTAGCAAGGTAATTGAAAATACTTAGCTAATTATCACTATATGTGAGAAGATTATAGTCTTTAGGTGACAGCATTGATAACTGGAACAGAGACTGAAGGTATTACTGGAAAGTAACTCCTTTTTAAGAAGTTTTTTAATTATTACACAAATAAAAGTTATCTTCAGTTTTCTCTTAGGACCAACTATGAATGCTCTGGAATGAAAAGATATTCTGTCTTGTTACTTAAGGAACTTTATTTTTTATTTAAGAAATTAGAGCAACCTTGTAATAAGTATATCCTAGTGTGTGCTTTTAGAATTCTGAAATGCATTTTCGTATTTCATTTCAAGGGCATTAAAAGCAAATTGATTAGGGAAACATGATCATTTCGTGTGGGTGTGTTTTCATACTATAATAAGAGTCAAAAGGAATATTAAGACTATCTTGCCTCATTCTCAACATCGTATGGAGTAGCATTTGTTAATATTAAGGATCTTCTGTTAATTCCGTCTCCAAATAGTTATTCTATGCTTAAGTATAAAAGTGACTTGTGTATTGCTACCAAATACACTGGCAAATTGTGCTTGCTATTAATAACGTAAAGAATATCTCAGTAATGAATACGTTATATCAAGAGCTTCCATTAAAACTTTATTAGTATAATACTTTTATTGTGTCATAATCATACCATTTGGCATATGTTCTCATTTAATTCTGAACAGATTTTAATATTAGAATTGAGAGTCTGTGAACACTGAGAATCTTTTAAAGAAGCTATTCAGTGTTGTCCATTATAGTACTTGCAAATATGAAATTATAATCCATGTCATTTTATGTAACAGGATGGTCCAGTAGTGATATTTATGGAGATGGATAATCATGACATGAATGAAGGCTGGAAGCACATCTCAAGTGTGAGTGACTGTCATTGTTATATTTTTTATCTCTTATTATCCCTTCACATCTGACATGTCACAACATTCCCCTTCTATGTTTCTCTTTACCTTAAATTTTCTTAATTCCCAGGCTCAATGAGTGCATTTTTTTTTTTGGGGGGGGGGCTCGTCCCGGTGTCACAATCATAAAAAAAAGTTAAGCAACATTACATGCAGGGTAAGTTTTCTTGAAAATATTGAAGTAACTTTAAAAAAATATATTTATTTATTATCCCTAGAAGTTATTTAAATGTTCTGCCTTTGGAAATTAGAACTCAAAACGCTGACATTCAAAATACTGGAAAATGCTTAATTTTCATACTTAGAGTGTAAAGGGTGTATATATCATAGCTCGAAAGAGATGGTTTCTTTTATAATAGTAAGGTCAGTCCTTTAAAATAATGAGGTTTTATGAAAAGTGGAAAATAAAAAGTAATATTTTGATATACTGTTACACGGACGAGATTATTTTGGTATTAGCAGTGGTTAAGTAGTCCCTTTTTACATTAATGTGTACTTAAGTGTGGTTATTGTTAAAAATGAGAAGTTTATTGAGCAAGTCATTATATATGAGAATATTTTAAGTAGTCAGTAATTCTCTTCTGTCATTAACTCATAGAGACAAATTTTCTTATATTATACTCAGGGTTAACAAAATACAGTATTTTGTTTTCATCTCTTGCAGTGTCTAGGAATTTGGCATATTGATACACGGTCCCATCACAGGGGACTTTTCCGCTTCACTTTTTATGGAACGGAGGTCTTCGTAATTGGTTACCCCTTTAGTGACTACAGGTATTCCATTGTCACATTTTTAGTGACTACATTAGTTTTTCAATAGCAAGGTGAACATTGCATATATGTTGAGCTAATTAATATTTTTATCCTAAACATGATACACATTGTACTAATCAAAATATATAACTGACTTCTTGGAGTGAAGTTATCTTTTGTATCCAATATATGTCAGTTTTTCTATAGCAGTTTAATTCTCCATATAATATTACCTTTTTTTATACTATATAGCATAGCAATTTATTTTTTCTCTAGTTACCTGAAACCAAACTACTTTAATTTTCCAAAATCTTTTTTGCCTTTGTTTTATACTAAATGGCGTTTTCATTTTTCTCTAGTTACCTGAAGCCAAACTGGGTGCGTGTCACCCCAAAAGAAAGCCGTCATGAAGACGTCTTTACAGCCAGAGTATTGATGAATCGAGTCAGATTTCGCAAACCAGATATGGAGGCACTCTCGCCTTACTTACTCAAGCAGAGGAGCACCCCAGAGCCCATCTTTAGAGCATTTGTCATTCCCTCATACACAGA
>JAXCGZ010020063.1:0-12500 GCA_037179515.1 Halocaridina rubra
TCTCTCTCTCTCTCTCTCTCTCTCTCTCTCTCTCTCTCTCTCTCTCTATCTATCTATCTATCTATCTATCTATCTATCCATCTATCTATCTATCTATCTCTCTATTTCCTTTCTTCCTTGTCTTTCATAATTTCTCCCATTCTTTCATAACCCTTTCAGACATAACAGAAAGGATGTGCATTGCAAATATTTATTTAGTTATTCCTTCATATGCTTACTTTTTAGTTACTTATTTATCTATTTGCATATACGTGTGGAACTAGGTTTTGCCACCCCCCTTGCAAGGAGGAATGGGTCCATATATATAGATTGTTAGATAAATAGACAGATAGAGTAAACTGGGATGGGTTAATGAAACACTACGGATATCAGGGCCCTCATATAAAGAATTTACCCCTAGTTTCACCGTGGATGACCCCAGCAATGCAGTGGAAGTAGGCAGGGGGAACTATGGTGATCGTATATCCCCATAGCTACGGTCGTTTGGCCTAAGTGCAGAAGATTCTTGCTCAATTACAATGTGGACAACCCAAGAAGAGTGGTGTGAGAGAGAGTTATTATGAGATAATGCAGATGGGGTTAACAATCTAGGTTGTGTGGCTCCATTGGAAAAATACTCTGCCTACACGCACAGTGGATGACTCATGCAGTATGGTTTGCAAGGGAATTGTTATGAGTTTAAGCACTGAAGTATACCATTTAAGTCTGTGGGGCTCCACAGAAGAAGAACTCTGCTACCTTGGGGGAGATGTAACCAAAGCAAAGTGTTGTGAGAAGAGATTACTAATAGGCGAAGTAGGAAGATTAAACCAGCTACGTCTCTCGGTCTCCATGACAAAAGAACTTTGCCCCAGATATACTGTCCTTGAACCTTGTAGTGAGGTGGAAGGGGAAGGAAATATGGTGACCATTTATCCCCACAAGTTAAGAAGTAAGATATGGTGTGGACAGTTAATTTTATGAATATATGTGTGCTATAACTCGGCCACTCTCCTTTATATGGAGAGCACGTCTATAGAGTATGCTTGTATATTTGGTAGAGAGAAAATTCACTTCCATATTTAAATGATTTCCCGTTCACAATTTAAAAACACCAATTGAACTATTTTTCTTCTCATTTTTTGAAGGGAAATAATTGTGCGTGCTTGAAAGAGCATTTTGTTGGGGTCCCGTTCGAGGTGTTAGAGAAATATTCGTAATAACTTTTCTTGCTTTTTGAGGGGATATATTTGTGTTTGCGTGTGTTTATTTCTATTTTCTTTTTTTTATTTATTTATTCATTTTTATACATGTAGTATTTTCTGTCGTCAGTACTCCTGTTCTGAAATCTTTTGTTTTCCATTAATAGCGTTAGAATGCATTCAAGGTATCTTTTCTTTTTTAATTAACATTTGCTTTATTTCACTGTATTAATTTTTATTTCGTGTCTGTCTTTGTGAGCATTCCTAGTTTTGCTTTCTTTAATGGTTTTTGCTAATCTAATATATTATTTTTATTAGTTTTATTATTTTGAAAATTAATATGGTATTTATTCTATTGGTGTCTTTTAGATTATTTTCTCTTTGATGCATTTTCATTATTACAACTATTGGCCTATTTTATTTTTAATTCCCGTTTATTGCATTAGAAGAAAATCCGATGATGCTTTTCATTTAGCCATATTTCTATTTCCAAGTTTGAATTTTATAATTTTCTCTCAATTTTCATAATCTCTCTCTCATATGATGTTCTTATGTGTATAATACTCTAATGTGCTGCCTTTTTGCCCTGATTCTATTTTCCTTTCATTTTTATCTGATTCATTTTACTTTTTTTTAAATTCTTAATTATTGTTTTTATTTTACCCATTATTGTGATAATTTCTCATTTTTATTTTTTTTTTAGTTCTCCTTTGCAGTTTCAGAATTTTTAATGCAAATTCTATATTTTATTGTGCTCTGGAGTAAATTTCTATATATTAATGTCTCATTTTAATAACTAGTTTTTCTAAGTATTTTTTTTTTTTTACCAATTCAAACCTTAGCGCCCTATTCGTGGTGACGGATAGTTTTGTTGTAAGCTTCAGATCCAGGTCTCGTAGGGAGAAATACATGTTACGATTTCCCATGCGATGCAGTGTTTTATGTATCACTATTAGTCCCCATAAAAGGGGATGGACACTGTGTGGGGATGGAGGATTATGACTAGATGCCCTTCCTATGCCCCGCGGGGGTAGGCTTAACACAACGCTAGGCGTTTCTCGAATCACGCACTCAACCACTGAGCTACCGCTGGCATCGTCATGCTTTGTAGTATGATTGCGAGATGCATATTAGCAGCACTCACCTCAACCGGCACAGTGGCGTAGTGTCATGATTTCCCATATGATGGCAAGACACGTCTTAGCAGATAACTTCACCTATTAAATCTTTGTCTGTCATATGTGTTACGCTTTCCCATGTAATGGGAAAATATTTACCAGCAGAAAACCTCATTTCGTAATCATTATTAGGTCTGAAAACCACTTGCTCGTAATACCCAAGTTAAGAAGAATCTTAATAAGACGCCACCCTGTAATCTATTATTATACATTCATTTTCTGACTGAGACTCTTGTTGCTCAGTGGCAGAATGTTTGAGTCGGTAAGCAACAAACGTGGGCTCGATTCCACTGCAGTGCGCAATGAAGGGCATCCATACTTAATCCCCCAGCTCTAAAAGGCCTGTGTTCACACCCCAGTCAAGTGAAGACTAATTTTTCTTATAAAACAATGCATTATCCATGAATTTCCCAACCACTCTCATAGCCGGCTCACGAATCAGAATACTTTGCTCTTCCTATAAGGTCGCTTTGACACCAAAGTGGCACGTCGCAGGTGGCATGCCACGTGGCACGCTAATTGAAAATGAACATCCGGAAATATATGAAACCTTTCACACAGACTTGGTGCCACACGTTCAATGTGCCATGCCACTTCTGTGTGAAAGGTTTCATATATTCCTGATGT
Organism: Halocaridina rubra; assembly: GCA_037179515.1. Lineage (NCBI taxonomy): Eukaryota > Metazoa > Arthropoda > Malacostraca > Decapoda > Atyidae > Halocaridina > Halocaridina rubra. Next base: position 2,987 of record JAXCGZ010020063.1, read on the forward strand.
TCGTTTTCAACTGGCGTGCCATGTGGCATGCCACCTGCAAAGTGTCACTTTGGTGTGAAAGCGGCCTAAGAAACTCTACAACACTCGGAGTATGTGATTCAGTTTTCGTGGTATTGCGTAGTGTTGGAACGTATATCCCTCCATATTTGCTTATCTTCCAATTCAATTTTATTTTCTACTGTTTTTTATCTTCATTTTTTTTTGTAAAATGATGCTTCAAAACAAAACTTTTTTCTTAAGATATTTTTAGGTTTTATTTTTCATTTGTCTTTTCTTATGTTTTTTTCTTTTTTATTGAGTCGAAGGTTTATTTTGGCTTCACTTTGTTCTTGAGATTATTTCACTTTGTTTTAGCTTTTTCCTTTTTAATCTCGCTTTACATTTTTACTATTTATTTATTTATTATTTATTTAATAGTTTACTTATTTATTTGATGATTTATCTATTTACATATTTATTCCTTTATCTATTTTTTTTTATTTTATGTATTTGCAAGTTTTCATATTTATTTATTTACCTAGTTATTTATTTATTTACTTATTTATTTATTACTTGATTGGTGTCTTACTTTATTGATACCACATCTTATCACGTACACACTCACACAGGTTCGCAGTCCTACCTAACACTGAAATTAGCTACCCCAAACCACTTAAAATCCCAAAGGTCACTTGAGCAAACTAGAATTTAGTGAGGGACAAATGTTTGACCGTGTCATCCTGGCAATGACTGCTCCGTTATATTAACAAACTAAAATCAAGTGAATAGTGGGCTTAGATCACCTTTGACACCCCGACATTGACTGCTAAACCAATTTAACTAACTACAATCCAGTGAGAGTCAGTGCTTTGACCGATGCTCCTCATCTGACTTGGTTCGCCTCCTCTCCTGATTTACAGCTCAGAAGAGTGAACTTACCAGGTCATTACTTGGAGCTTACTGGATGACAACAACAACTAGAATCAAATGTTTTATGCAGTGCAGATCACTTGAGCAAGAAGTGATTTCGTGATAAAAGAGACAATCACGTGAGAGGGAAGGGCTTATCTCTCTTATCAACGGTAAAATGTTCCCGAAATTACAATCATGTAGCACAGTGGTTCCCTAACTTTTCCAGGCTGGCGTCCCCTTGGCTTCCAGGCGGATTCAAAGCACCCAACCCCCTAATACACACATGCGAACACACACCTTTGTTTTTTGGGGGATGCTTCAAATTGAAAACAATAAGATTAAACACAAAGATGTATTTCAAATATAAAACCAAATTTAGTAAACCAATTTGTTTAGCTGTTTTAGTGGTGTCAGCAATATGGAAGGGTAAATCAACATCTCACCAGTAACCATAGCCAACATAGTTCATTGTCTTCACTGCTATTGATTATGGGATGGATGTGCATGGTGCAGGGATATCATCTTCTCAACATCAAGCTGGAACTCACTAAGAAGAAGTCATAGATCACCACGTTCAGTAATTTTCAGTATGTTTATTCGCTTGGAAAGAGGCAAGGCGACTGCTCTGAAGCCCAGTTCTACTAAATATGATGTTGGAAAAGCAAAAAGTACATCTTGACCTTGTTGCACAATACTGAATAAAATTCAGAGTTCTTTTTTTATGTAACCAAAAATCTTATAATAGACTTCTTGTCAGTTTTATCCCCTACAAACTGCATATGTAATTTCATTACCTTAGTATTTATAACATATATTTTGTCACTCAAATTTTGTAAAAAACAAAAAGTTATTTATTAACTGTTCCCAATGCCTTACTGTTCACTCTACCAGCACCTTTCGTCTCCCCCCCCCAGATCTTTCCACTGCCCCCAGGTGGGTCGGTAACGCCCACTTTGGGAACCATTGAAGTAACACATGCCAATTGTTTCTGGTTTTCTGATAGGCATACAAGCGTAACCTCAAAAAGAGATGGCATGGTTCATCGGCAGTGACGTCACACCATCTGGTTCCGCTTTACTGCCCACTCCCCATACATAGCACATACAGTACTTCTACCGTTCTCGCTCTTGCAGTATCTGAGTTGAGTCCCTGTCAGCATCACCGTATGTTATTAATGATAGTTCATGTTGTCCATTAAAATATGTAATCACTGATTTTGAGAAGCAAATCATGTAATATACATAAATGAAAGTAAATGATATTAGACCTATTTTTTGTCAGCTGTTGTCATGTTTTATAAAGCTATCAAGAATGTACAAATGAATAACACAGAATACTCCTGAGAAAGCAGCGATTTATCAATATATTACGAATTAAAACTTACCTTTCTTTTTACAGCAGTTTAATTATCTGTTACCAGGATGCAGTCATCACGAAATCCTGATTTCTCAGCAGTAGCCTACATAGACATATAATGTCACAGATGTCTTCAGTACATTGAGCCTTCTAAAATTCCCCTTACTTGGATTTTAAAAAGGCAGTGCTTACTAAGTAGCAAATAAAAAGAACTGCTGAGTATCCAGGGATGAAATATACTAATTTGTTGAACAGAAAATATATATACTAGGAAAACCAGCTATCTTTATAAATACAAACTATAAAATTAAAGTGGTATGAAGTAATGCCATGCACCATAGACATATTCCTTTAATAAGAAAATTTTTGCAAATATAATTCGTGACCAAGACAAAATCATCATAGTACACATGCTATACTTCCACTTTATTTTTCTGAGACAAAACTTGCCCACTTCTTTGGTGCTGTGTTTTAATATGTACCGATATGTCTGTTTAACTATTTGTATTTTTTAATGCTAGTATTGGGTTAATGTAGCTCTCTTCTCTTCCTGATTCTCTGGCAGTGCCCTTTTTCCTTAATAATAATAATAATAATAATAATAATAATAATAATAATAATAATAATAATAATAATAATAATAATAATAGTAATAATAATAATAATAATAATAATAATAATAATAATAATAATAATAATAATAATAATAATAATAATAATAATAAAAAAAAAACGTTGTAACGGAAAATTCACTCCACGTCCGCCGTACTTTTGAATGCTACACAGTAAACACACTTCGTTTTGTATGACTTTCCTGTATAATTTTCTAATAATAGAAATGCTAGGCTTACCATCGTACTTCTGTTACTGTTACATGATATTACTAATACCATAAAGATCATACTCACCTTACTATTGGCCGTAGGTGTGAAGTGGTCTCGTCTGATTGCCCTTAGCCACTTGGAGGCAAGGACCTATTCTTTTGGAAACGAAAAAACTTTGACATTTGGGCCATTATTGTAATTTCCTTTGCAATGCGGAACACAGTACAATTGTGGCATGTTTTTAGTCTCTCATCTCAAGCCTAAAAGGAGTGTCAGTCATCTGAACACAGGGTCAAATTCTCGCAAGTCTCTGTGCAATGCACTACTCTGCTGGTGGACAGCAGATTAATGATCCAGATGGTGTGACGTCGTTGCAGTTTCCCGCCATATGCACCAGGCCCTCTCTCTCGGAGGTTACGATACAAGGCCCCCACCCATACTTTATGACCTGGCGTTATGCACTCCCCTAGTAAAATGTCACATTATTTCTTGATATAAATGTTGTGTTTGTGTGCATGTGTGCGGGTAAGTCTGTGTATTACTCGCTAGTATGTCTTTTTGCAATATGAGAGTGATATCAAAAGATAAATATTGTTACTATTTATATTAAAAAGTTATCAATGCAGATATCTGTGAAGGTAATTTTTCCGTGATAGGTAGCATTACTTTTAATGGTGAAATACAGAGCGAACGAACGAGCGAGAAAGAGAGGGAGCGAGAGAGAGAAAGAGAGAGAGAGAGAGAGAGAGAGAGAGAGAGAGAGAGAGAGAGAGAGAGAGAGAGAGAGAGAGAGAGAGAGAGAGAGAGAGAGAGAGAGAGAGAGAGAGAGAGAGAGAAGAGAGAATGAGAGAGAGAGAGAGAGAGAGAGAGAGACTTTAACAAATGACATTGAATTAATATAATCTTTTGTCTGATGGCAGTGCTCTATCATAAATTTGCTTTTATCAAAATGTGTGATCCTGAAGAGACTGCTGCACCACTGATCCTATTGCATATCAGATGATGTACTCACTGAGACTGCTAAGTTGTGAAGGGGCAACTGACATGAGAAAGGACACCACGACACTCTCTATCATAAAGTAGTTCTGATGGACAGAATATGTGCTAGAACCACCATTGTGAAAAAAACTTATCATTTATAATATTAAAAATTATACCTCTTTAAGTGACACTATTAGTCCCCATTTGAATGGGGGAGGACACAGGTTTTTATGTATCAAAACTTGTATTTGTTGTTTCGTTCTTGTCATACTTTACATCTTACAACCAAGAAATATTACCCTTGCAATAAATTTATCCCTGATTTTGTGTATCAAGTGTACAACATTTAATATTTTGAATTCATAATAAATTTTCGAATAGGGGGCCTTAGTGGCTCACAGGCAGAACACTAAAGTTGAAAAATAAAGAGCCTGACATCTGCAAATTTGATTTCGCAGCAGGCCATTGATATGTCATCTAGGCTTCATCTCTCACCTCTAAATTGTCTGCGTCCACCCCCATTCGAATTGGGAGTAATTGTGTCGCATAAAAACACAAAAAGAACAAAATAAGCAACCACAACATTCAAATATATTATATATATCTATTGTACAGGAATTGAGCGTATCAGAGAACAACCATCCAGAAAAACTATTCTTACATTCTCACATCCTCGCTAACGGCCGTGCGAGGCTCACTACCTCGACTGCCTTATTAAATGATGTGAAGAGAAAGTACTGGGAATACCCTCCTTTTTAATTCCCAAACGCAATGAGCAAGGACATATGACCGTCGTATGACTTGGCCATTTTCAATTATATATATATATATATATATATATATATATATATATATATATATATATATATATATATATATATATATATATATATATATATATATATATATATATATATATATATATATATATATATATATATATATATATATATATATATATATATATATATATATATATATATATATATATAATATATATATATATATATATATTATTTTTTTATTTATTTATTTTTTTTTAAGAGTGTGACACCGGGAGAGGCAGAAACTGCCCTCATCAACATAGGCCCGGGCACGAGAAAATACCAAGACGAAGGAAAAGAAAAAGGTTAAGGGCAAGGCAGAGATGAGGTAATGTCACACATAGGAAAACGACAGACAGAAAAAAACAGTCAAAGTAAAGAGGACCCAGAGATATGGAGGACTAGGCTCTGAGATGATGATAGATCTGCTTTTTGAAGGATGAAAGGTCATAAGAATTAGGAAAGACAAAAGGAGGAGGAGAGTTCCAGAGTCTGGACGTAGATGGGAAGAAGCAGTAGCTGCACCGACCAATCCGCGAACTACAAATCTCCACACAGTACCTGTGAGATGAGGCTGCTTGGCGAGTGTTACGCGGCCTCGGCAGTGGAGGAGGGATGCAACTTACCAACTCATCAGAGCTGCGATGGAAGTAGTAGCGATAGAAAAGCGAAAGGGAAGATACCTTACGGCGAAGAGAGAGAGAATCCAGGTTAGAAGTAATAGAAGGATCATTAATGAATCTGACTGCCTTAGATTCAACCCTATCAAGAAGATAAGTAAAGGAAGAAGCATCCCAGATGTGTGAGCAGTATTCTAAGCAGGGGTGGATAAGACCTTTGTAAATTTTAAGTAACTGCAATGTGGAAAAGAAATGACGAAAACGAAACAAAACCCCCAATTTTCTGGATGAAGATTTAGAAATTTGGATTATGTGATTCCTCCAAGATAAGTTAGAGGCTATATGGATTCCTAATATATTGATAGAGTTAAGAGGGTAAATTTCATTTGTTTCGAAGACAATAGGGTTATCAGGAGGAGAAGAAGATAAAGAGATAGCCAGAAACTGTGTCTTGGAGGCATTGAATTTAAAAAAATTTTGAGTGCCTCATTCAGATACTCTCTGCAAATCGGAGTTAAGAGTAGAAGAAAGAGTGATTCGAGATTGATTTCAAGTAACAGATGAAGGTTGTGAAGAAAAGGCAGAGGAAAAGTGAAAGGTAGAACAATCGGCAAAGGCATGAAGAAGAGAGGAAGATGGGGATTGTAGAAGATCATTGATGAAGAGAAGGAAGAGAGTAGGTGAAAGAACAGAGCCATGTGGAACACCACTGGAAACAGAGAAAGGGCCAGATGTCGCGCCATCAACAACTACAGATATAGAACGGTCAGTAAGAAAACTGGAAATCAGAGAACAGAAAGAAGGGGTAAAGATATAGGCAGGGAGTTTGGCCAACAGAGCCTTGTGCCAGACTCTGTCAAAAGCCTTAGAGATATCAAGGGCGACGACAAAGGATTCCCCATAGTTCCTCAGAGTAGATGACCATACATGAGTAAGATAGGACAGGAGATCACCAGTGGATCTTGCCTTGCGGAAGCCGTACTGGTGATCGGAGATAAGTGAGTTAGATTCAAGGCGTTTCAAGAAGTGAGCATTGAGCAAAGTTTCGAAAACTTTAGCAATAGAGGAGGTTAGAGCAATAGGTCGGTAGTTAGAAGGAATAGTGCGGTCACCTTTATTAGGAACAGGTTGAACTAGAGCATGCTTCCAAGATGAAGGATAGATACTGGTTGACAGAATGAGGCGAAAAAGACGGCAAAGCATGGGTGCCAGTTCATCTGCAAACTCCTTAAGGAACCTTGCAGGTATACCATCGGGACCAGATGCCTTGTTTGTCTTTAGTGAGCGAAGAACCTCATGAACTTTGCATGAAGAAAGGATAAGGGAGGGCATAGGGTTAGAGAGGAGAAAAGACTGAGGAACAGGTGCGCTGGAATCGTTGATAGAAGAGTTGGCAGAAAAATAAGAGCCAAAGAGAGTGGAAGAGCAAGCTATAGACCCATCAGAATGAATGAGAGGGGGAAAGATTGAGTTACATAAATTATTGGAGAGATTTTTGGATAAGGACAAGAAGCATTTGTCAGTGAGAGAGGAGTTAAGGTCATCAACTTTCCTTCTTATAAAGGAAGCCTTAGACCTTTGAATCTGAGCTGTACAGCAATTCCTAGCTATAATAAAAGCAGAGAGAGTTAAATCGGAAGAAGAGGCTTGGTAAGATCGGTGAGCCTGATTCCTAGCCTGGATAGCCATGGAGCAGGCACGGTCAAACCAAGGTTTAGGGAGAGAGAAAGTTTTTATAGAAGAGGGGATGTACGCCTCCACTCCCGTGGTCATGATCTCGGCAACTTTAAACAGCTACCCGATCAGGGTTCCTGGACCAAAAGCAGTAGTCATCCCATATGAAGTCAAAGAGAAAGTTACGCAAATGTTGGGTTCGCTCGAAGTGCAAAAGGCGGCGTTGAGTAGGAGGGATTGGTGGTGGGGGAGCGAAAATGGAGGAGACAGATATCATATAGTGGTCAGATTTACCAAGAGGGGAAAGCACAGAATAAGAGTAGTTTGAAGGGTTAGAAGTGAAAAATAAATAAATAAATAATATATATATATATATATATATATATATATATATATATATATATATATATATATATATATATATATATATATATATATATATATATATATATATATATATATATATATATATATATATATATATATATATATATATATATATATATATATATATATATATATATGAACACACAAAGACACACACACACACACACATATATATATATATATATATATATATATATATATATATATATATATATATATATATATATATATATATATATATATATATATATATATATATATATATATATATATATATATATATATATATATATATATATATATATATAGATGTGTGTGTGTGTGTGTGTGTGTGTGTGTGTGTGTGTGTGCATATATATTTATATGTATATGTGTATATATATATATATATATATATATATATATATATATATATATATATATATATATATATATATATATATATATATATATATATATATATATATATATATATATATATATATATATATATATATATATATATATATATATATATTTTTAATTTAATTTTTATTTTTATTTTTGTTTTTTTTAAGAGTGTGACACCGGAACAGGCAGAAACTGCCCTCATCAACATAGGCCCGGCCATGAGAAAATACCAAGACGAAGGAAAAGAAAAAGGTTAAGGGAAAGGCAGAGATGAGGTAATGTCACACAAAGGAAAACGATAGTCAGAAAAAAACAGTCAAAGTAAATAGGACCCAGAGATATGGAGGACTAGGCTCTGAGATGATGATAGATCTGCTTTTTGAAGGATGAAAGGTCATAAGAATTAGGAAAGACAGAAGGAGGAGGAAAGTTCCAGAGTCTGGACGTAGATGGGAAGAAGCAGTAGCTGCACCGACCAATCCGCGAACTACAAATCTCCACACAGTACCTGTGAGATGAGGCTGCTTGGCGAGTGTTACGCGGCCTCGGCAGTGGAGGAGGGATGCAACTTGCCAACTCATCAGAGCTGCGATGGAAGTAGTAGCGATAGAAAAGCGAAAGGGAAGATACCTTACGGCGAAGAGAGAGAGAATCCAGGTTAGAAGTAATAGAAGGATCATTAATGAATCTGACTGCCATAGATTCAACCCTATCAAGAAGATAAGTAAAGGAAGAAGCACCCCAGATGTGTGAGCAGTATTCTACGCAGGGGTGGATAAGACCTTTGTAAATTTTAAGTAACTGTAATGTGGAAAAGTAATGACGAAAACGAAACAAAACCCCCAATTTTCAGGATGAAGATTTAGAAATTTCGATTATGTGATTCCTCCAAGATAAGTTAGAGGCTATATGGATTCCTAATATATTGATAGAGTTAAGAGGGTAAATTTCATTTGTTTCGAAGACAATAGGGTTATCAGGAGGAGAAGAAGATAAAGAGAGAGCCAGAAACTGTGTCTTGGAGGCATTGAATTTAACAAAATTTTGAGTGCCTCATTCAGATACTCTCTGCAAATCGAAGTTAAGAGTAAAAGAAAGAGTGATTCGAGATTGATTACAAGTAACAGATGAAGGTTGTGAAGAAAAGGCAGAGGAAAAGTGAAAGGTAGAACAATCGGCAAAGGCATGAAGAAGAGAGGAAGATGGGGATTGTAGAAGATCATTGATGAAGAGAAGGAAGAGAGTAGGTGAAAGAACAGAGCCCTGTGGAACACCACTGGAAACAGAGAAAGGGCCAGATGTCGCACCATCAACAACTACAGATACAGAACGGTCAGTAAGAAAACTGGAAATCAGAGAACAGAAAGAAGGGGTAAAGCCATAGGCAGGGAGTTTGGCCAACAGAGCCTTGTGCCAGACTCTGTCAAAAGCCTTAGAGATATCAAGGGCGACGACAAACGATTCTCCATAGTTCCTCAGTTTAGATGACCATACATGAGTAAGATAGGACAGGAGATCACCAGTGGATCTTGCCTTCCGGAAGCCGTAATGGTGATCGGAGATAAGT
>JAXCGZ010020064.1:0-24045 GCA_037179515.1 Halocaridina rubra
AGGTTCGAGTTTCGGTCGGAGTAAAAAATGATTCATGTTTTCACATATGTAATGTGCTTAATTGGTTATTTCATGGCCCGCATGAGATTGGGAATTGAATTAAATGCTAAAATGAAGCCACGAGTGAGGTTGGGGAATCTGTAATATGAACATAGTGGCATTCAGTTAGAATGCGTTCATTCCTAAGTATAGCAGATATAAGCTATAAGGTTGGATTCCTTTTAACCTTATGTGGTGTAGTGGTAGTGCCTTGACTTAGTAATCATAAGTCCTAGGTTCGGGTCCTGGTCGGGGTAAAAAATTATTCATGTTTTCACATATGTAATGTGCTTAATTGGTTATTTCATGGCCCGAATAAGATTGGGAATTGAATTAAATGCTAAAATGAAGCCACGAGTGAGGTTGGGGAATCTGTAATATGAACATAGTGGCATTCAGTTAGAATGCGATCATTCCTAAGTATAGCAGATATAAGCTATAAGGTTGGATTCCTTTTAACCTTATGTGGTGTAGTGGTAGCGCCTTGACTTAGTAATCATAAGTCCTAAGTTCGATTCCCGGTCGGGGTAAAAAATTATTCTTGTTTTCACATATGTAATGTGCTTAATTGGTTATTTCATGGTCCGAATGAGATTGGGAAATGAATTAATTGCTAAAATGAAGCCACGAGTGAGGTTGGGGAATCGGTAATATGAACATAGTGGCATTCAGTTAGAATGCGTTCATTCCTAAGTATAGCATATATAAGCTATAAGGTTGGATTCCTTTTAACCTTCTGTGGTGTAGTGGTAGCGCCTTAACTTAGTAATCATAAGTCCTAGGTCCGAGTCCCGGTCGGGGTAAAAAATGATTCATGTTTTCACATATGTAATATGCTTAATTGGTTATATCATGGCACGAATGAGATTGGGAATTGAATTAAATGCTAAAATGAAGCCACGAGTGAGGTTGGGGAATCTGTAATATGAACATAGTGGCATTCAGTTAGAATGCATTCATTCCTAAGTATAGCAGATATAAGCTATAAGGTTTGATTCCTTATAACCTTCTGTGGTGTAGTGGTAGCGCCAAGACTTAGTAATCATGAGTCCTAGGTTTGGGTCCCAGTCGGGGTAAAAAATGATTCATGTTTTCACATATGTAATGTGCTTAATTGGTTATTTCATTGCCCGAATGAGATTGGGAATTGAATTAAATGCTAAAATGAAGCCACGAGTGAGGTTGGGGAATCTGTAATATGAACATAGTGGCATTCAGTTAGAATGCGTTCATTATTAAGTATAGCAGATATAAGCTATAAGGTTGAATTCCTTTTAACCTTCTGTGGTGTAGTGGTAGCGCCTTGACTTAGTAATCATGAGTCCTAGGTTCGGGTCCCAGTCGGGGTAAAAAATGATTCATGTTTTCACATATGTAATGTGCTTAATTGGTTATTTCATAGCCCGAATGAGATTGGGAATTGAATTAAATGCTAAAATGAAGCCACGAGTGAGGTTTGGGAATCTGTACTATGAACATAGTGGCATTCAGTTAGAATGCGTTTATTCCTAAGTATAGCAGATATAAGCTATAAGGTTGGATTCCTTTTAACCTTCTGTGGTGTAGTAGTAGCGCCTTGAATTAGTAATCATAAGTCCTAGGTTCGAGTCCCGGTCGGGGTAAAAAATGATTCATGTTTTCACGTATGTAATGCGATTAATTGATTATTTCATGGCTTGAATGAGATTGGGAATTGAATTAAATGCTAAAATGAAGCCACGAGTGAGGTTGGGGAATCTGTAATATGAACATAGTGGCATTCAGTTAGAATGCGTTCATTCCTAATTATAGCAGATATAAGCTATAATGTTGGATTCCTTTTAACCTTCTGTGGTGTAGTGGTAGCGCCTTGACTTAGTAATCATAAGTCCTAGGTTCGAGTCCCGGTCGGGGTAAAAAATGATTCATGTTTTCACATATGTAATGTGCTTAACTGGTTATTTCATAGCTCGAATGAGATTGGGAATTGAATTAATTGCTAAAATGAAGCCACGAGTGAGGTTGGGGAATCTTTAATATGAACATAGTGGCTTTCAGCTAGAATGCGTTCATTCCTAAGTATAGCAGATATAAGCTATAAGGTTTGATTCCTTTTAACCTTCTGTAGTGTAGTGGTAGCGCCTTGACTTAGTAATCATAAGTCCTAGGTTCCAGTTCCGGTTGGAGTAAAAAATGATTCATGTTTTCACATATGTAATGTGCTTAATTGGTTATTTCATGGCCCGAATAAGATTGGGAATTGAATTAAATGCTAAAATGAAGCCACGAGTGAGGTTGGGGAATCTGTAATATGAACATAGTGGCATTCAGTTAGAATGCGATCATTCCTAAGTATAGCAGATATAAGCTATAAGGTTGGATTCCTTTTAACCTTATGTGGTGTAGTGGTAGCGCCTTGACTTAGTAATCATAAGTCCTAAGTTCGATTCCCGGTCGGGGTAAAAAATTATTCTTGTTTTCACATATGTAATGTGCTTAATTGGTTATTTCATGGTCCGAATGAGATTGGGAATTGAATTAATTGCTAAAATGAAGCCACGAGTGAGGTTGGGGAATCTGTAATATGAACATAGTGGCATTCAGTTAGAATGTGTTCATTCCTAAGTATAGCATATATAAGCTATAAGGTTGGATTCCTTTTAACCTTCTGTGGTGTAGTGGTAGCGCCTTAACTTAGTAATCATAAGTCCTAGGTCCGAGTCCCGGTCGGGGTAAAAAATGATTCATGTTTTCACATATGTAATATGCTTAATTGGTTATATCATGGCACGAATGAGATTGGGAATTGAATTAAATGCTAAAATGAAGCCACGAGTGAGGTTGGGGAATCTGTAATATGAACATAGTGGCATTCAGTTAGAATGCATTCATTCCTAAGTATAGCAGATATAAGCTATAAGGTTGGATTCCTTATAACCTTCTGTGGTGTAGTGGTAGCGCCTTGACTTAGTAATCATGAGTCCTAGGTTCGGGTCCCAGTCGGGGTAAAAAATGATTCATGTTTTCACATATGTAATGTGCTTAATTGGTTATTTCATTGCCCGAATGAGATTGGGAATTGAATTAAATGCTAAAATGAAGCCACAAGTGAGGTTGGGGAATCTGTAATATGAACATAGTGGCATTCAGTTAGAATGCGTTCATTATTAAGAATAGCAGATATAAGCTATAAGATTGGATTCCTTTTAACCTTCTGTGGTGTAGTGGTAGCGCCTTGACTTAGTAATCATGAGTCCTAGGTTCGGGTCCCAGTCGGGGTAAAAAATGATTCATGTTTTCACATATGTAATGTGCTTAATTGGTTATTTCATAGCCCGAATGAGATTGGGAATTGAATTAAATGCTAAAATGAAGCCACGAGTGAGGTTGGGGAATCTGTACTATGAACATAGTGGCATTCAGTTAGAATGCGTTTATTCCTAAGTATAGCAGATATAAGCTATAAGGTTGGATTCCTTTTAACCTTCTGTGGTGTAGTAGTAGCGCCTTGAATTAGTAATCATAAGTCCTAGGTTCGAGTCCCGGTCGGGGTAAAAAATGATTCATGTTTTCACATATGTAATGCGATTAATTGATTATTTCATGGCTTGAATGAGATTGGGAATTGAATTAAATGCTAAAATGAAGCCACGAGTGAGGTTGGGGAATCTGTAATATGAACATAGTGGCATTCGGTTAGAATGCGTTCATTCCTAAGTATAGCAGATATAATCTATAAGGTTGGATTCCTTTTAACCTTCTGTGGTGTAGTGGTAGCGCCTTGACTTAGTAATCATAAGTCCTAGGTTTGGGTCCTGGTCGGGGTAAAAAATTATTCATGTTTTCACATATGTAATGTGCTTAATTGGTTATTTCATGGCCCGAGTGAGATTGGGAATTGAATTAAATGCTAAAATGAAGCCACGAGTGAGGTTGGGGAATCTGTACTATGAACATAGTGGCATTCAGTTAGAATGCGTTTATTCCTAAGTATAGCAGATATAAGCTATAAGGTTGGATTCCTTTTAACCTTCTGTGGTGTAGTGGTAGCGCCTTGACTTAGTAATCATAAGTCCTAGGTTCGAGTCCCGGTCGGGGTAAAAAATGATTCATGTTTTCACATATGTAATGCGATTAATTGATTATTTCATGGCTTGAATGAGATTGGGAATTGAATTAAATGCTAAAATGAAGCCACGAGTGAGGTTGGGGAATCTGTAATATGAACATAGTGGCATTCAGTTAGAATGCGTTCATTCCTAAGTATAGCAGATATTAGCTATAAGGTTGGATTCCATTTAACCTTCTGTGGAGTAGTGGTAGTGCCTTGACTTAGTAATCATAAATCCTAGGTTCGAGTCCCGGTCGGGGTAAAAAATGATTCATGTTTTCACATATGTAATATGCTTAATTGGTTATTTCATGGAACGCATGAGATTGGGAATTGAATTAAATGCTAAAATGAAGCCACGAGTGAGGTTGGGGAATCTGTAATATGAACATAGTGGCATTCACTTAGAATGCGTTCATTCCTAAGTATAGCAGATATAAGCTATAAGGTTGGATTCCTTTTAACCTTCTGTGGTGTAGTGGTAGCGCCTTGACTTAGTAATCATAAGTCCTAGGTTCGAGTCCCGGTCGGGGTAAAAAATGATTCATGTTTTCACATATGTAATGTGCTTAATTGGTTATTTCATGGACCGAATGAGATAGGGAATTGAATTAAATGCTAAAATGAAGCCACGAGTGAGGTTGGGGAATCTGTAATATGAACATAGTGGCATTCAGTTAGAATGCGTTCATTCCTAAGTATAGCAGATATAAACTATAAGGTTGGATTCCTTTTAACCTTCTGTGGTGTAGTGGTAGCGCCTTGACTTAGTAATCATAAGTCCTAGGTTCGAGTCCCGGTCGGGGTAAAAAGTGATTCATGGTTTCACATATTTAATGAGCTTAATTGGTTATTTCATGGCCCGAATGAGATTGGGAATTAAATTAAATGCTAAAATGAAGCCACGAGTGAGGTTGGGGAATATGTAATATGAACATAGTGGCAATCAGTTAGAATGCGTTCATTCCTAAGTATAGCAGATATAAGCTATAAGGATGAATTCTTTTTAACCATCTGTGGTGTAGTGGTAGCGCCTTGACTTGGTAATCATAAGTCCTAGGTTCGAGTCCCGGTCGGGGTAAAAAATGATTCATGTTTTAACATATGTAATGTGCTTAATTGGTTATTTCATGGCCCAAATGAGATAGGGAATTGAATTAAATGCTAAAATGAACCCACGAGTGAGGTTGGGGAATCTGTAATATGAACATAGTGGCATTCAGTTAGAATGCGTTCATTCCTAAGTATAGCAGATATAAACTTTAAGGTTGGATTCGTTTTAACCTTATGTGGTGTAGTGGTAGAGCCTTGACTTAGTAATCATAAGTCCTAGGTTCGAGTCCCGTTTGGGGTAAAAAATGATTCTTGTTTTCACATATGTAATGTGCTTAATTAGCTATTTCATGGCCCGAATGAGATTGGGAATTGAATTAAATGCTAAAATGAAGCCACGAGTGAGGTTGGGGAATCTGTAGTATGAACATAGTGGCATTCAGTTAGAATGCGTTCATTCCTAAGTATAGCAGATATAAGCTATAAGGTTGGATTCCTTTTAACCTTCTGTGGTGTAGTGGTAGCGCCTTGACTTAGTAATCATAATTCCTAGGTTCGTATCCCGGTCGGGGTAAAAAATGATTCATGTTTTCACATATGTAATGTGCTTAATATGTCATTCCATTGCCCGAATGAGATTGGGAATTGAATTAAATGCTAAAATGAAGCCACGTGTGAGGTTGGGGAATCTGTAATATGAACATAGTGGCATTCAGTTAGAATGCGTTCATTCCTAAGTATAGCAGATATAAGCTATAAGGTTGGATTCCTTTTAACCTTCTGTGGTGTAACTGGTAGCGCCTTGACTTAGTAATCATAAATCCTAGGTTCGAGTCCCGGTCGGGGTAAAAAATGATTCATGTTTTCACATATGTAATGTGCTTAATTGGTTATTTCATGGCCCGCATAAGATTGGGAATTGAATTAAATGCTAAAATGAAGCCACGAGTGAGGTTGAGGAATCCATAATATGAACATTGTGGCATTCAGTTAGAATGCGTTCATTCCTAAGTATAGCAGATATAAGCTATAAGGTTGGATTCCTTTTAACCTTCTGTGGTGTAGTGGTAGCGCCTTGACTTAGTAATCATAAGTCCTAGGTTCGAGTCCCGGTCAGGGTAAAAAATGATTCATGTTTTCACATATGTAATGTGCTTAACTGGTTATTTCATGGCTCGAATGAGATTGGGAATTGAATTAAATGCTAAAATGAAGCCACGAGTGAGGTTGGGGAATCTGTAATATGAACATAGTGGCATTCACTTAGAATGCGTTCATTCCTAAGTATAGCAGATATAAGCTATAAGGTTGGATTCCTTTTAACCTTCTGTGGTGTAGTGGTGGAGCCTTGACTTAGTAATCAAAAGTCCTAGGTTCGAGTTTCGGTCGGAGTAAAAAATGATTCATGTTTTCACATATGTAATGTGCTTAATTGGTTATTTCATGGCCCGAACAAGATTGGGAATTGAATTAAATGCTAAAATGAAGCCACGAGTGAGGTTGGGGAATCTGTAATATGAACATAGTGGCATTCAGTTAGAATGCGTTCATTCCTAAGTATAGCAGATATAAGCTATAAGGTTGGATTCCTTTTAACCTTATGTGGTGTAGTGGTAGCGCCTTGACTTAGTAATCATAAGTCCTAGGTTCGGGTCCTAGTCGGGGTAAAAAATTATTCATGCTTTCACATATGTAATGTGCTTAATTGGTTATTTCATGGCCCGAATAAGATTGGGAATTGAATTAAATGCTAAAATGAAGCCACGAGTGAGGTTGGGGAATCTGTAATATAAACATAGTGGCATTCAGTTAGAATGCGATCATTCCTAAGTATAGCAGATATAAGCTATAAGGTTGGATTCCTTTTAACCTTATGTGGTGTAGTGGTAGCGCCTTGACTTAGTAATCATAAGTCCTAAGTTCGATTCCCGGTCGGGGTAAAAAATTATTCTTGTTTTCACATATGTAATGTGCTTAATTGGTTATTTCATGGTCCGAATGAGATTGGGAATTGAATTAATTGCTAAAATGAAGCCACGAGTGAGGTTGGGGAATCTGTAATATGAACATAGTGGCATTCAGTTAGAATGCGTTCATTCCTAAGTATAGCAAATATAAGCTATAAGGTTGGATTCCTTTTAACCTTCTGTGGTGTAGTGGTAGCGCCTTCACTTAGTAATCATAATTCATAGGTTCGAGTTCCGGTCGGGGTAAAAAATTATTCATGTTTTCACATATGTAATGTGGTTAATTGGTTATTTCATAGCCCGAATGAGATTGGGAATTGAATTAAATGCTAAAATGAAGCCACGAGTGAGGTTGGGGAATCTGTACTATGAACATAGTGGCATTCAGTTAGAATGCGTTTATTCCTAAGTATAGCAGATATAAGCTATAAGGTTGGATTCCTTTTAACCTTCTGTGGTGTAGTGGTAGCGCCTTGAATTAGTAATCATAAGTCCTAGGTTCGAGTCCCGGTCGGGGCAAAAAATGATTCATGTTTTCACGTATGTAATGTGATTAATTGATTATTTCATGGCTTGAATGAGATTGGGAATTGAATTAAATGCTAAAATGAAGCCACGAGTGAGGTTGGGGAATCTGTAATATGAACATAGTGGCATTCAGTTAGAATGCGTTCATTCCTAAGTATAGCAGATATAAGCTATAAGGTTGGATTCTTTTTAACCTTCTGTGGTGTAGTGGTAGCGCCTTGACTTAGTAATCATAAGTCCTAGGTTCGAGTCCCGGTCGGGGTAAAAAATGATTCGTGTTTTCACATATGTAATGTGCTTAACTGGTTATTTCATAGCTCGAATGAGATTGGGAATTGAACTAAATGCTAAAATGAAGCCACGAGTGAGGTTGGGGAATCTGTAATATGAACATAGTGGCATTCACTTAGAATGCGTTCATTCCTAAGTATTGCAGATATAAGCTATAAGGTTGGATTCCTTTTAACCTTCTGTTGTGTAGTGGTAGCGCCTTGACTCAGTAATCATAAGTCCTAGGTTCCAGTTCCGGTTGGAGTAAAAAATGATTCATGTTTTCACATATGTAATGTGCTTAATTGGTTATTTCATGGCCCAAACAAGATTGGGAATTGAATTAAATGCTAAAATGAAGCCACGAGTGAGGTTGGGGAATCTGTAATATGAACATAGTGGCATTCAGTTAGAATGCGTTCATTCCTAAGTATAGCAGATATAAGCTATAAGGTTGGATTCCTTTTAACCTTCTGTGGTGTAGTGGTAGCGCCTTGACTTAGTAATCATAAGTCCTAGGTTCGGGTCCCGGTCGGGGTAAAAAATTAATCATGTTTTCACATATGTAATGTGCTTAATTGGTTATTTCATGGCCCGAATGAGATAGGGAATTGAATTAAATGCTAAAATGAACCCACGAGTGAGGTTGGGGAATCTGTAATATGAACATAGTGGCATTCAGTTAGAATGCGTTCATTCCTAAGTATAGCAGATATAAGCTTTAAGGTTGGATTCCTTTTAACCTTATGTGGTGTAGTGGTAGCGCCTTGACTTAGTAATCATAAGTCCTAGGTTCGAGTCCCATTTGGGGTAAAAAATGATTCTTGTTTTCACATATGTAATGTGCTTAATTGGTTATTTCATGGCCCGAATGAGATTGGGAATTGAATTAAATGCTAAAATGAAGCCACGAGTGAGGTTGGGGAATCTGTAATATGAACATAGTGGCATTCAGTTAGAATGCGTTCATTCCTAAGTATAGCAGATATAAGCTATAAGGTTGGATTCCTTTTAACCTTCTGTGGTGTAGTGGTAGCGCCTTGACTTAGTAATCATAATTCCTAGGTTCGTATCCCGGTCGGGGTAAAAAATGATTCATGTTTTCACATATGTAATGTGCTTAATTGGTTATTTCATGGCCCGAATGAGATTGGGAATTGAATTAAATGCTAAAATGAAGCCACGAGTGAGGTTGGGGAATCTGTAATATGAACATAGTGGCATTCAGTTAGAATGCGTTCATTCCTAAGTATAGCAGATATAAGCTATAAGGTTGGATTCCTTTTAACCTTCTGTGGTGTAGTGGTAGCGCCTTGACTTAGTAATCATAAGTCCTAGGTTCGAGTCCCGGTCGGGGTAAAAAATGATTCATGTTTTCACATATGTAATGTGCTTAATTGGTTATTTCATGGCTCGAATGAGATTGGGAATTGAATTAAATGCTAAAATGAAGCCACGAGTGAGGTTGGGGAATCTGTAATATGAACATAGTGGCATTCAGTTAGAATGCGTTCATTCCTAAGTATAGCAGATATAAGCTATAAGGTTGGATTCCTTTTAACCTTCTGTGGTGTAGTGGTAGCGCCTTGACTTAGTAATCATAAGTCCTAGGTTCGAGTCCCGGTCGGAGTAAAAAATGATTCATGTTTTCACATATGTAATGTGCTTAATTGGTTATTTCATGGCCCGAATGAGATTGGGAATTGAATTAAATGCTAAAATGAAGCCACGAGTGAGGTTGGGGAATCTGTAATATGAACATAGTGGCATTCAGTTAGAATGCGTTCATTCCTAAGTATAGCAGATATAAGCTATAAGGTTGGATTCCTTTTAACCTTCTGTGGTGTAGTGGTAGCGCCTTGACTTAGTAATCATAAGTCCTAGGTTCGAGTTCCGGTCGGGGTAAAAAATTATTCATGTTTTCACATATGTAATGTGCTTAATTGGTTATTTCATGGCCCGAATGAGATTGGGAATTGAATTAAATGCTAAAATGAAGCCACGAGTGAGGTTGGGGAATCTGTAATATGAACATAGTGGCATTCAGTTAGAATGCGTTCATTCCTAAGTATAGCAGATATAAGCTATAAGGTTGGATTCCTTTTAACCTTATGTGGTGTAGTGGTAGCGCCTTGACTTAGTAATCATAAGTCCTAGGTTCGAGTCCCGGTCGGGGTAAAAAATTATTCTTGTTTTCACATATGTAATGTGCTTAATTGGTTATTTCATGGCCCGAATGAGATTGGGAATTGAATTAAGTGCTAAAATGAAGCCACGAGTGAGGTTGGGGAATCTGTAATATGAACATAGTGGCATTCAGTTAGAATGCGTTCATTCCTAAGTATAGCAGATATAAGCTATAAGGTTGGATTCCTTTTAACCTTCTGTGGTGTAGTGGTAGCGCCTTGACTTAGTAATCATAAGTCCTAGGTTCGTTCCCGGTCGGGGTAAAAAATGATTCATGTTTTCACATATGTAATGTGCTTAATTGGTTATTTCATGGCCCGAATGAGATTGGGAATTGAATTAATTGCTAAAATGAAGCCACGAGTGAGGTTGGGGAATCTGTAATATGAACATAGTGGCATTCAGTTAGAATGCGTTCATTCCTAAGTATAGCATATATAAGCTATAAGGTTGGATTCCTTTTAACCTTCTGTGGTGTAGTGGTAGCGCCTTAACTTAGTAATCATAAGTCCTAGGTCCGAGTCCCGGTCGGGGTAAAAAATGATTCATGTTTTCACATATGTAATATGCTTAATTGGTTATATCATGGCACGAATGAGATTGGGAATT
The DNA here is from genome assembly GCA_037179515.1 of Halocaridina rubra. Lineage (NCBI taxonomy): Eukaryota > Metazoa > Arthropoda > Malacostraca > Decapoda > Atyidae > Halocaridina > Halocaridina rubra. The sequence goes on from JAXCGZ010020064.1 coordinate 10,744, forward strand.
GAATTAAATGCTAAAATGAAGCCACGAGTGAGGTTGGGGAATCTGTAATATGAACATAGTGGCATTCAGTTAGAATGCATTCATTCCTAAGTATAGCAGATATAAGCTATAAGGTTGGATTCCTTATAACCTTCTGTGGTGTAGTGGTAGCGCCTTGACTTAGTAATCATGAGTCCTAGGTTCGGGTCCCAGTCGGGGTAAAAAATGATTCATGTTTTCACATATGTAATGTGCTTAATTGGTTATTTCATTGCCCGAATGAGATTGGGAATTGAATTAAATGCTAAAATGAAGCCACGAGTGAGGTTGGGGAATCTGTAATATGAACATAGTGGCATTCAGTTAGAATGCGTTCATTATTAAGTATAGCAGATATAAGCTATAAGGTTGGATTCCTTTTAACCTTCTGTGGTGTAGTGGTAGCGCCTTGACTTAGTAATCATGAGTCCTAGGTTCGGGTCCCAGTCGGGGTAAAAAATGATTCATGTTTTCACATATGTAATGTGCTTAATTGGTTATTTCATAGCCCGAATGAGATTGGGAATTGAATTAAATGCTAAAATGAAGCCACGAGTGAGGTTGGGGAATCTGTACTATGAACATAGTGGCATTCAGTTAGAATGCGTTTATTCCTAAGTATAGCAGATATAAGCTATAAGGTTGGATTCCTTTTAACCTTCTGTGGTGTAGTAGTAGCGCCTTGAATTAGTAATCATAAGTCCTAGGTTCGAGTCCCGGTCGGGGTAAAAAATGATTCATGTTTTCACGTATGTAATGCGATTAATTGATTATTTCATGGCTTGAATGAGATTGGGAATTGAATTAAATGCTAAAATGAAGCCACGAGTGAGGTTGGGGAATCTGTAATATGAACATAGTGGCATTCAGTTAGAATGCGTTCATTCCTAAGTATAGCAGATATAAGCTATAAGGTTGGATTCCTTTTAACCTTCTGTGGTGTAGTGGTAGCGCCTTGACTTAGTAATCATAAGTCCTAGGTTTGGGTCCTGGTCGGGGTAAAAAATGATTCATGTTTTCACATATGTAATGTGCTTAATTGGTTATTTCATGGCCCGAATGAGATTGGGAATTGAATTAAATGCTAAAATGAAGCCACGAGTGAGGTTGGGGAATCTGTAATATGAACATAGTGGCATTCAGTTAGAATGCGTTCATTCCTAAGTATAGCAGATATTAGCTATAAGGTTGGATTCCATTTAACCTTCTGTGGAGTAGTGGTAGTGCCTTGACTTAGTAATCATAAATCCTAGGTTCGAGTCCCGGTCGGGGTAAAAAATGATTCATGTTTTCACATATGTAATATGCTTAATTGGTTATTTCATGGAACGCATGAGATTGGGAATTGAATTAAATGCTAAAATGAAGCCACGAGTGAGGTTGGGGAATCTGTAATATGAACATAGTGGCATTCACTTAGAATGCGTTCATTCCTAAGTATAGCAGATATAAGCTATAAGGTTGGATTCCTTTTAACCTTCTGTGGTGTAGTGGTAGCGCCTTGACTTAGTAATCATAAGTCCTAGGTTCGAGTCCCGGTCGGGGTAAAAAATGATTCATGTTTTCACATATGTAATGTGCTTATTTGGTTATTTCATGGCCCGAATGAGATAGGGAATTGAATTAAATGCTAAAATGAAGCCACGAGTGAGGTTGGGGAATCTGTAATATGAACATAGTGGTATTCAGTTAGAATGCGTTCATTCCTAAGCATAGCAGATATAAACTATAAGGTTGGATTCCTTTTAACCTTCTGTGGTGTAGTGGTAGCGCCTTGACTTAGTAATCATAAGTCCTAGGTTCGAGTCCCGGTCGAGGTAAAAAGTGATTCATGGTTTCACATATTTAATGTGCTTAATTGGTTATTTCATGGCCCGAATGAGATTGGGAATTAAATTAAATGCTAAAATGAAGCCACGAGTGAGGTTGGGGAATATGTAATATGAACATAGTGGCAATCAGTTAGAATGCGTTCATTCCTAAGTATAGCAGATATAAGCTATAGGGATGAATTCTTTTTAACCATCTGTGGTGTAGTGGTAGCGCCTTGACTTGGTAATCATAAGTCCTAGGTTCGAGTCCCGGTCGGGGTAAAAAATGATTCATGTTTTAACATATGTAATGTGCTTAATTGGTTATTTCATGGCCCAAATGAGATAGGGAATTGAATTAAATGCTAAAATGAACCCACGACTGAGGTTGGGGAATCTGTAATATGAACATAGTGGCATTCAGTTAGAATGCGTTCATTCCTAAGCATAGCAGATATAAGCTTTAAGGTTGGATTCGTTTTAACCTTATGTGGTGTAGTGGTAGAGCCTTGACTTAGTAATCATAAGTCCTAGGTTCGAGTCCCGTTTGGGGTAAAAAATGATTCTTGTTTTCACATATGTAATGTGCTTAATTAGTTATTTCATGGCCCGAATGAGATTGGGAATTGAATTAAATGCTAAAATGAAGCCACGAGTGAGGTTGGGGAATCTGTAATATGAACATAGTGGCATTCAGTTAGAATGCGTTCATTCCTAAGTATAGCAGATATAAGCTATAAGGTTGGATTCCTTTTAACCTTCTGTGGTGTAGTGGTAGCGCCTTGACTTAGTAATCATAATTCCTAGGTTCGTATCCCGGTCGGGGTAAAAAATGATTCATGTTTTCACATATGTAATGTGCTTAATATGTCATTCCATTGCCCGAATGAGATTGGGAATTGAATTAAATGCTAAAATGAAGCCACGTGTGAGGTTGGGGAATCTGTAATATGAACATAGTGGCATTCAGTTAGAATGCGTTCATTCCTAAGTATAGCAGATATAAGCTATAAGGTTGGATTCCTTTTAACCTTCTGTGGTGTAACTGGTAGCGCCTTGACTTAGTAATCATAAATCCTAGGTTCGAGTCCCGGTCGGGGTAAAAAATGATTCATGTTTTCACATATGTAATGTGCTTAATTGGTTATTTCATGGCCCGCATAAGATTGGGAATTGAATTAAATGCTAAAATGAAGCCACGAGTGAGGTTGAGGAATCCATAATATGAACATTGTGGCATTCAGTTAGAATGCGTTCATTCCTAAGTATAGCAGATATAAGCTATAAGGTTGGATTCCTTTTAACCTTCTGTGGTGTAGTGGTAGCGCCTTGACTTAGTAATCATAAGTCCTAGGTTCGAGTCCCGGTCAGGGTAAAAAATGATTCATGTTTTCACATATGAAATGTGCTTAACAGGTTATTTCATGGCTCGAATGAGATTGGGAATTGAATTAAATGCTAAAATGAAGCCACGAGTGAGGTTGGGGAATCTGTAATATGAACATAGTGGCATTCACTTAGAATGCGTTCATTCCTAAGTATAGCAGATATAAGCTATAAGGTTGGATTCCTTTTAACCTTCTGTGGTGTAGTGGTAGAGCCTTGACTTAGTAATCATAAGTCCTAGGTTCGAGTTTCGGTCGGAGTAAAAAATGATTCATGTTTTCACATATGTAATGTGCTTAATTGGTTATTTCATGGCCCGCATGAGATTGGGAATTGAATTAAATGCTAAAATGAAGCCACGAGTGAGGTTGGGGAATCCGTAATATGAACATTGTGGCATTCAGTTAGAATGCGTTCATTCCTAAGTATAGCAGATATAAGCTATAAGGTTGGATTCCTTTTAACCTTCTGTGGTGTAGTGGTAGCGCCTTGACTTAGTAATCATAAGTCCTAGGTTCGAGTCCCGGTCGGGGTAAAAAATGATTCATGTTTTCACATATGTAATGTGCTTAACTGGTTATTTCATGGCTCGAATGAGATTGGGAATTGAATTAAATGCTAAAATGAAGCCACGAGTGAGGTTGGGGAATCTGTAATATGAACATAGTGGCATTCACTTAGAATGCGTTCATTCCTAAGTATAGCAGATATAAGCTATAAGGTTGGATTCCTTTTAACCTTCTGTGGTGTAGTGGTGGAGCCTTGACTTAGTAATCATAAGTCCTAGGTTCGAGTTTCGGTCGGAGTAAAAAATGATTCATGTTTTCACATATGTAATGTGCTTAATTGGTTATTTCATGGCCCGAACAAGATTGGGAATTGAATTAAATGCTAAAATGAAGCCACGAGTGAGGTTGGGGAATCTGTAATATGAACATAGTGGCATTCAGTTAGAATGCGTTCATTCCTAAGTATAGCAGATATAAGCTATAAGGTTGGATTCCTTTTAACCTTATGTGGTGTAGTGGTAGCGCCTTGACTTAGTAATCATAAGTCCTAGGTTCGGGTCCTGGTCGGGGTAAAAAATTATTCATGTTTTCACATATGTAATGTGCTTAATTGGTTATTTCATGGCCCGAATAAGATTGGGAATTGAATTAAATGCTAAAATGAAGCCACGAGTGAGGTTGGGGAATCTGTAATATGAACATAGTGGCATTCAGTTAGAATGCGATCATTCCTAAGTATAGCAGATATAAGCTATAAGGTTGGATTCCTTTTAACCTTATGTGGTGTAGTGGTAGCGCCTTGACTTAGTAATCATAAGTCCTAAGTTCGATTCCCGGTCGGGGTAAAAAATTATTCTTGTTTTCACATATGTAATGTGCTTAATTGGTTATTTCATGGTCCGAATGAGATTGGGAATTGAATTAATTGCTAAAATGAAGCCACGAGTGAGGTTGGGGAATCTGTAATATGAACATAGTGGCATTCAGTTAGAATGCGTTCATTCCTAAGTATAGCATATATAAGCTATAAGGTTGGATTCCTTTTAACCTTCTGTGGTGTAGTGGTAGCGCCTTAACTTAGTAATCATAAGTCCTAGGTCCGAGTCCCGGTCGGGGTAAAAAATGATTCATGTTTTCACATATGTAATATGCTTAATTGGTTATTTCATGGCACGAATGAGATTGGGAATTGAATTAAATGCTAAAATGAAGCCACGACTGAGGTTGGGGAATCTGTAATATGAACATAGTGGCATTCAGTTAGAATGCATTCATTCCTAAGTATAGCAGATATAAGCAATAAGGTTGGATTCATTATAACCTTCTGTGGTGTAGTGGTAGCGCCTTGACTTAGTAATCATGAGTCCTAGGTTCGGGTCCCAGTCGGGGTAAAAAATGATTCATGTTTTCACATATGTAATGTGCTTAATTGGTTATTTCATTGCCCGAATGAGATTGGGAATTGAATTAAATGCTAAAATGAAGCCACAAGTGAGGTTGGGGAATCTGTAATATGAACATAGTGGCATTCAGTTAGAATGCGTTCATTATTAAGTATAGCAGATATAAGCTATAAGGTTGGATTCCTTTTAACCTTCTGTGGTGTAGTGGTAGCGCCTTGACTTAGTAATCATTATTCCTAGATTCGAGTTCCAGTCGGGGTAAAAAATTATTCATGTTTTCACATATGTAATGTGCTTAATTGGTTATTTCATGTCCCGAATGAGATTGGGAATTGAATTAAATGCTAAAATGAAGCCACGAGTGAGGTTGGGGAATCTGTAATATGAACATAGTGGCATTCAGTTAGAATGCGTTCATTCCTAAGTATAGCAGATATAAGCTATAAGGTTGGATTCCTTTTAACCTTCTGTGGTGTAGTGGTAGCGCCTTGACTTATTAATCATAAGTCCTAGGTTCGAGTCCTGGTCGGGGCAAAAAATGATTCATGTTTTCACATATGTAATGTGCTTAATTGGTTATTTCATGGCTCGAATGAGATTGGGAATTGAATTAAATGCTAAAATGAAGCCACGAGTGAGGTTGGGGAATCTGTAATATGAACATAGTGGCATTCACTTAGAATGCGTTCATTCCTAAGTATAGCAGATATAAGCTATAATGTTGGATTCCTTTTAACCTTCTGTGGTGTAGTGGTAGCGCCTTGACTTAATAATCATAAGTCATAGGTTCGAGTTCCGGTCGGAGTAAAAAATGATTCATGTTTTCACATATGTAATGTGCTTAATTGGTTATTTCATGGCCCGAATAAGATTGGGAATTGAATAAAATGCTAAAATGAAGCCACGAGTGAGGTTGGGGAATCTGTAATATGAACATTGTGGCATTCAGTTAGAATGTGTTCATTCCTAAGTATAGCAGATATAAGCTATAAGGTTGGATTCCTTTTAACCTTCTGTGGTGTGGTGGTAGCGCCTTGACTTAGTAATCATAAGTCCTAGGTTCGAGTCTCTGTCGGGGTAAAAAATTATTCATGTTTTCACATATGTAATGTGCTTAATTGGTTATTTCATGGCCTGAATGAGATTGGGAATTGAATTAAATGCTAAAATGAAGCCACGAGTGAGGTTGGGGAATCTGTAATATGAACATAGTGGCATTCAGTTAGAATGCGTTCATTATTAAGTATAGCAGATATAAGCTATAAGGTTGGATTCCTTTTGACCTTCTGTGGTGCAGTGGTAGCGCCTTGACATAGTAATCATAAGTCCTAGTTTCGAGTCCCGGTCGGGGTAAAAAATGATTCATGTTTTCACATATGTAATGTGCTTAATTGGTTATTTCATGGCCCGCGTGAGATTGGGAATTGAATTAAATGCTAAAATGAAGCCACGAGTGAGGTTGGGGAATCTGTAATATGAACATAGTGGCATTCAGTTAGAATGCGTTCATTCCTAAGTATAGCAGATATAAGCTATAAGGTTGGATTCCTTTTAACCTTCTGTGGTGTAGTGGTAGCGCCTTGACTTAGTAATCATAAGTCCTAGGTTCGAGTCCCGGTCGGGGTAAAAAATGATTCATGTTTTCACATATGTAATGTGCTTAACTGGTTATTTCATGGCTCGAATGAGATTGGGAATTGAATTAAATGCTAAAATGAAGCCACGAGTGAGGTTGGGGAATCTGTAATATGAACATAGTGGCATTCACTTAGAATGCGTTCATTCCTAAGTATAGCAGATATAAGCTATAAGGTTGGATTCCTTTTAACCTTCTGTGGTGTAGTGGTAGAGCCTTGACTTAGTAATCATAAGTCCTAGGTTCGAGTTCCTGTCGGAGTAAAAAATGATTCATGTTTTCACATATGTAATGTGCTTAATTGGTTATTTCAAGGCCCGAACAATATTGGGAATTGAATTAAATACTAAAATGAAGCCACGAGTGAGGTTCGGGAATCTGTAATATGAACATAGTGGCATTCAGTTAGAATGCGCTCATTCCTAAGTATAGCAGATATAAGCTATAAGGTTGGATTCCTTTTAACCTTCTGTGGTGTAGTGGTAGCGCCTTGACTTAGTAATCATAAGTCCTAGGTTCGAGTCCCGGTCGGGGTAAAATATGATTCATGTTTTCACATATGTAATGTCCTTAACTGGTTATTTCATGGCTCGAATGAGATTGGGAATTGAATTAAATGCTAAAATGAAGCCACGAGTGAGGTTGGGGAATCTGTAATATGAACATAGTGGCATTCACTTAGAATGCGTTCATTCCTAAGTATAGCAGATATAAGCTATAAGGTTGGATTCCTTTTAACCTTCTGTGGTGTAGTGGTAGAGCCTTGACTTAGTAATCATTAGTCCTAGGTTCGAGTTCCGGTCGGAGTAAAAAATTATTCATGTTTTCACATATGTAATGTGCTTAATTGGTTATTTCATGGCCCGAGCAAGATTGGGAATTGAATTAAATGCTAAAATGAAGCCACGAGTGAGGTTCGGGAATCTGTAATATGAACATAGTGGCATTCAGTTAGAATGCGTTCATTCCTAAGTATAGCAGATATAAGCTATAAGGTTGGATTCCTTTTAACCTTCTGTGGTGTAGTGGTAGCGCCTTGACTTAGTAATCATAAGTCCTAGGTTCGAGTCCCGGTCGGGGTAAAAAATGATTCATGTTTTCACATATGTAATGTGCTTAACTGGTTATTCCATAGCTCGAATGAGATTGGGAATTGAATTAAATGCTAAAATGAAGCCACGAGTGAGGTTGGGGAATCTGTAATATGAACATAGTGGCATTCACTTAGAATGCGTTCATTCCTAAGTATTGCAGATATAAGCTATAAGGTTGGATTCCTTTTAACCTTCTCTAGTGTAGTGGTAGCGCCTTAACCTAGTAATCATAAGTCCTAGGTTCCAGTTCCGGTTGGAGTAAAAAATGATTCATGTTTTCACATATGTAATGTGCTTAATTGGTTATTTCATGGCCCAAACAAGAATGGGAATTGAATTAAATGCTAAAATGAAGCCACGAGTGAGGTTGGGGAATCTGTAATATGAACATAGTGGCATTCAGTTAGAATGCGTTCATTCCTAAGTATAGCAGATATAAGCTATAAGGTTGGATTCCTTTTAACCTTCTGTGGTGTAGTGGTAGCGCCTTGACTTAGTAATCATAAGTCCTAGGTTCGGGTCCTGGTCGGGGTAAAAAATTATTCATGTTTTCACATATGTAATGTGCTTAATTGGTTATTTCATGGCCCGAATGAGATTGGGAATTGAATTAAATGCTAAAATGAAGCCACGAGTGAGGTTGGGGAATCTGTAATATGAACATAGTGGCATTCAGCTAGAATGCGTTCATTCCCAAGTATAGCAGATATTAGCTATAAGGTTGGATTCCTTTTAACCTTCTGTGGAGTAGTGGTAGTGCCTTGACTTAGTAATCATAAATCCTAGGTTCGAGTCCCGGTCGGGGTAAAAAATGATTCATGTTTTCACATATGTAATATGCTTAATTGGTTATTTCATGGCCCGCATGAGATTGGGAATTGAATTAAATGCTAAAATGAAGCCACGAGTGAGGTTGGGGAATCTGTAATATGAACATAGTGGCATTCAGTTAGAATGCGTTCATTCCTAAGTATAGCAGATATAAGCTATAAGGTTGGATTCCTTTTAACCTTCTGTGGTGTAGTGGTAGCGCCTTGACTTAGTAATCATAAGTCCTAGGTTCGAGTCCCGTTCGGGGTAAAAAATGATTCATGTTTTCACATATGTAATGTGCTTAATTGGTTATTTCATGTCCCGAATGAGATAGGGAATTGAATTAAATGCTAAAATGAAGCCACGAGTGAGGTTGGGGAATCTGTAATATGAACATAGTGGCATTCAGTTAGAATGCGTTCATTCCTAAGTATAGCAGATATAAACTATAAGGTTGGATTCCTTTTAACCTTCTGTGGTGTAGTGGTAGCGCCTTGACTTAGTAATCATAAGTCCTAGGTTCGAGTCCCGGTCGGGGTAAAAAGTGATTCATGGTTTCACATATTTAATGTGCTTAATTGGTTATTTCATGGCCCGAATGAGATTGGGAATTGAATTAAATGCTAAAATGAAGCCACGAGTGAGGTTGGGGAATCTGTAATATGAACATTGTGGCATTCAGTTAGAATGCGTTCATTCCTAAGTATAGCACATATAAGCTATAAGGTTGGATTCCTTTTAACCTTCTGTGGTGTAGTGGTAGCGCCTTGACTTAGTAATCATAAGTCCTAGGTTCGAGTCCCGGTCGGGGTAAAAAATGATTCATGTTTTCACATATGTAATGTGCTTAATTGGTTATTTCATGGCACGAATGAGATTGGGAATTGAATTAAATGCTAAAATGAAGCCACGAGTGAGGTTGGGGAATCTGTAATATGAACATAGTGGCATTCAGTTAGAATGCGTTCATTCCTAAGTATAGCAGATATAAGCTTTAAGGTTGGATTCCTTTTAACCTTATGTGGTGTAGTGGTAGCGCCTTGACTTAGTAATCATAAGTCCTAGGTTCGAGTCCCGTTTGGGGTAAAAAATGATTCTTGTTTTCACATATGTAATGTGCTTAATTGGTTATTTCATGGCCCGAATGAGATTGGGAATTGAATTAAATGCTAAAATGAAGCCACGAGTGAGGTTGGGGAATCTGTAATATGAACATAGTGGCATTCAGTTAGAATGCGTTCATTCCTAAGTATAGCAGATATAAGCTATAAGGTTGGATTCCTTTTAACCTTCTGTGGTGTAGTGGTAGCGCCTTGACCTTAGTAATCATAATTCCTAGGTTCGTATCCCGGTCGGGGTAAAAAATGATTCATGTTTTCACATATGTAATGTGCTTAATTGGTTATTTCATGGTCCGAATGAGATTGGGAATTGAATTAAATGCTAAAATGAAGCCACGAGTGAGGTTGGGGAATCTGTAATATGAACGTAGTGGCATTCAGTTAGAATGCGTTCATTGCTAAGTATAGCACATATAAGCAATAAGGTTGGATTCCTTTTAACCTTCTGTGGTGTAGTGGTAGCGCCTTGACTTAGTAATCATAAGTCCTAGGTCCGAGTCCCGGACGGGGTAAAAAATGATTCATGTTTTCACATATGTAATATGCTTAATTGGTTATTTCTTGGCACGAATGAGATTGGGAATTGAATTAAATGCTAAAATGAAGCCACGAGTGAGGTTGGGGAATCTGTAATATGAACATAGTGGCATTCAGTTAGAATGCGTTCATTCCTAAGTATAGCAGATATAAGCTATAAGGTTGGATTCCTTTTAACCTTCTGTGGTGTAGTGGTAGCGCCTTGACTTAGTAATCATGAGTCCAAGGTTCGGGTCCCGGTCGGAGTAAAAAATGATTCATGTTTTCACATATGTAATGTGCTTAATTGGTTATTTCATGGCCCGAATGAGATTGGGAATTGAATTAAATGCTAAAATGAAGCCACAAGTGAGGTTGGGGAATATGTAATATGAACATAGTGGCATTCAGTTAGAATGCGTTCATTCCTAAGTATAGCAAATATAAGCTATAAGGTTGGATTCCTTTTAACCTTCTGTGGTGTAGTGGTAGCGCCTTGACTTAGTAATCATAATTCATAGGTTCGAGTTCCGGTCGGGGTAAAAAATTATTCATGTTTTCACATATGTAATGTGCTTAATTGGTTATTTCAGAGCCCGAATGAGATTGGGAATTGAATTAAATGCTAAAATGAAGCCACGAGTGAGGTTGGGGAATCTGTACTATGAACATAGTGGCATTCAGTTAGAATGCGTTTATTCCTAAGTATAGCAGATATAAGCTATAAGGTTGGATTCCTTTTAACCTTCTGTGGTGTAGTAGTAGCGCCTTGAATTAGTAATCATAAGTCCTAGGTTCGAGTCCCGGTCGGGGTAAAAAATGATTCATGTTTTCACGTATGTAATGCGATTAATTGATTATTTCATGGCTTGAATGAGATTGGGAATTGAATTAAATGCTAAAATGAAGCCACGAGTGAGGTTGGGGAATCTGTAATATGAACATAGTGGCATTCAGTTAGAATGCGTTCATTCCTAAGTATAGCAGATATAAGCTATAAGGTTGGATTCCTTTTAACCTTCTGTGGTGTAGTGGTAGCGCCTTGACTTAGTAATCATAAGTCGCACGTTCGAGTCCCGGTCGGGGTAAAAAATGATTCATGTTTTCACATATGTAATGTGCTTAATTGGTTATTTCATGGCCCGAACGAGATAGGGAATTGAATTAAATGCTAAAATGAAGCCACGAGTGAGGTTGGGGAATCTGTAATATGAACATAGTGGCATTCAGTTAGAATGCGTTCATTCCTAAGTATAGCAGATATAAGCTATAAGGTTGGATTCCTTTTAACCTTATGTGGTGTAGTAGTAGCGCCTTGACTTAGTAATCATAAGTCCTAGGTTCGAGTCCCGGTCGGGGTAAAAAATGATTCTTGTTTTCACATATGTAATGTGCTTAATTGGTTATTTCATGGTCCGAATGAGATTGGGAATTGAATTAAATGCTAAAATGAAGCCACGAGTGAGGTTGGGGAATCTGTAATATGAACATAGTGGCATTCAGTTAGAATGCGTTCATTCCTAAGTATAGCAGATATAAGCTATAAGGTTGGATTCCTTTTAACCTTCTGTGGTGTAGTGGTAGCGCCTTGACTTAGTAATCATGAGTCCAAGGTTCGGGTCCCGGTCGGAGTAAAAAATGATTCATGTTTTCACATATGTAATGTGCTTAATTGGTTATTTCATTGCCCGAATGAGATTGGGAATTGAATTAAATGCTAAAATGAAGCCACAAGTGAGGTTGGGGAATCTGTAATATGAACATAGTGGCATTCAGTTAGAATGCGTTCATTCCTAAGTATAGCAAATATAAGCTATAAGGTTGGATTCCTTTTAACCTTCTGTGGTGTAGTGGTAGCGCCTTCACTTAGTAATCATAATTCATAGGTTCGAGTTCCGGTCGGGGTAAAAAATTATTCATGTTTTCACATATGTAATGTGGTTAATTGGTTATTTCATAGCCCGAATGAGATTGGGAATTGAATTAAATGCTAAAATGAAGCCACGAGTGAGGTTGGGGAATCTGTACTATGAACATAGTGGCATTCAGTTAGAATGCGTTTATTCCTAAGTATAGCAGATATAAGCTATAAGGTTGGATTCCTTTTAACCTTCTGTGGTGTAGTGGTAGCGCCTTGAATTAGTAATCATAAGTCCTAGGTTCGAGTCCCGGTCGGGGTAAAAAATGATTCATGTTTTCACGTATGTAATGTGATTAATTGATTATTTCATGGCTTGAATGAGATTGGGAATTGAATTAAATGCTAAAATGAAGCCACGAGTGAGGTTGGGGAATCTGTAATATGAACATAGTGGCATTCTGTTAGAATGCGTTCATTCCTAAGTATAGCAGATATAAGCTATAAGGTTGGATTCCTTTTAACCTTCTGTGGTGTAGTGGTAGCGCCTTGACTTAGTAATCATAAGTCCTAGGTTCGAGTCCCGGTCGGGGTAAAAAATGATTCATGTTTTCACATATGTAATGTGCTTAACTGGTTATTTCATAGCTCGAATGAGATTGGGAATTGAATTAAATGCTAAAATGAAGCCACGAGTGAGGTTGGGGAATCTGTAATATGAACATAGTGGCATTCACTTAGAATGCGTTCATTCCTAAGTATTGCAGATATAAGCTATAAGGTTGGATTCCTTTTAACCTTCTGTTGTGTAGTGGTAGCGCCTTGACTTAGTAATCATAAGTCCTAGGTTCCAGTTCCGGTTGGAGTAAAAAATGATTCATGTTTTCACATATGTAATGTGCTTAATTGGTTATTTCATGGCGCAAACAAGATTGGGAATTGAATTAAATGCTAAAATGAAGCCACGAGTGAGGTTGGGGAATCTGTAATATGAACATAGTGGCATTCAGTTAGAATGCGTTCATTCCTAAGTATAGCAGATATAAGCTATAAGGTTGGATTCCTTTTAACCTTCTGTGGTGTAGTGGTAGCGCCTTGACTTAGTAATCATAAGTCCTAGGTTCGGGTCCTGGTCGG
>JAXCGZ010020065.1:0-10000 GCA_037179515.1 Halocaridina rubra
AGCATCTCTGACCACACACACAGTCACACAGGCGTATAACTCATTATCATAAATTCTCTTCAAAATTTCGTCTGCGACCACATTATCGGCTGTGCAGAAAATTTCAAAGGCTCGCAGATGATGGGTTTAAGCTGCTATTTTTCTTCTTAATGCTTTTTTCGTTAGGCTGGATTGATGAAATAAATTCCTAAAAACGTCTATATTGCCAAGCGTTCTTTACAGTAAATCCCAGTCATTAAGATACTAATGTTCAGCTGAAAATATAAACAAAATTCCAAAGTCTTACAACCACACTAATTCATGGTCAATATTAAGTAAAATAAAAATTTTACTTTAATTACAAACTATTGCTAACAAAATAAAGCAATTGGTAAGCATGCACTCTTTATTTCATTGGGAAATTTTGATAACAAAAACATTTTACTTCTTTATTTTTGTGACTTATTTTATGTTTGCTTAAGAAAAATATATAAAAAATGAAGATAAAAGTTTTTGATTAATACAAGCGAGTAGACCTCAAATAGGAGGAAGAGAATGGATTTCTATACACACAGACACGCACACAAAAAACGGTCAAGATATTTTTCCCAAATGAGGCAATATGTAAAAAGATTAATAAGTGAGAACTATAAATAGAAAGCAATCTATATCCTCAGCCAACACGTGGAATTGAGTGAAATAAATGAAGGTCCCACCCCCTAACCTGCATCGACTGTGACTGCGTCCTTGACTCAATTTTCCATTCCATTTGACCTCCCAATATCCCATTATGTCTCATGGATTTTCTCCGCCTTATTCTTTCCTCCTGGACCCCATCATTTATCCCCCAACCCTGTGCAAAGTTGAGTCATTGAGCACAAAGAGATCACTCCCTTTATTGATAGTGAAGCGGAAAACCTCTGGTGGCCTATCCAACATTTTATGATCTTTTTATGGCCTTATCACCTCGGATGGGACAATGAATGATGTGCAAAAGCAGTTATATTATATTTATTTTGTCTTTACTAATGCATTGATTGATTTCTTGGAAATAACCTTCAACCCGAGGTTAAAGGAAAAATATCAAGATTTTTATTACTATACTAAAATCGTTAACCATCGATTTTTTACTTAGGTCTCGTGTAATACATTAAAAAAGCTTCACATCAATCTAAACCAATTAAAAAACAGATATATGCCAGGATTTTTATTACAAAATCTGGAGTGATAATCCATTAAAAAAATACTAACCCAAATCAAACAAATTAAAGGTGTTCTTTTTATTTCCCTGTAATAGATTTACGAATTTCTAGCGTAATATTAGAGATATATTCTGACCAAAAAAAAAGAAGTATATCATTATAGGTTCCCTTTATTCTTATTAAATATTCGTCTATTGTAATTAAATCTATCTAGAGTGGAAGTAAAGGTAAATATTTAATTATCATTTAACTAATGTCCTTTATGAAATAAACTTGCAGAGAATGAGTGTAAGCAACTTTATTCTTGTTATGTACTTAATCCTCGATTAATACATTTAATATGGTTTCAAACTTAATTTAAAAACACATATTTAAAGATATAATATTTACTAAAGTCAAAAATAATATATTGAAAAGTAACTTTATTACCCAGAGTAACTTTATATATTTAAAGATACTTAAGTTTGGTCCCTAAGTTCCTAAATACTACCAGGATAAGCACTTTATTCCCAATTATAAGTATGTAATTTCTTTACACAGTAAATATAGTATATGTATAAGCATGATCAATATTTTACTCATGACATTTCGATAATTTAAGATACTATGGCAATATTCAGTCAGAAAAATCCAAATTTATCATTCATTATATCAGAATAAGAATACATAAGATTCTTTAAGTGATAATAAATTAAAACCTTTAAATGTGACTAAATCTGTAAGTTTTTAATCACACTACGTTAGAGTGGAGCAAGACTGAAAAAAAGTGGTGCAAACCACTGTTTGCACCACAAAAAAGCTAACATTTAGCATTTTTTATACATTGGCAGCATTCTTCCTTATAAAATGAAAGGCCAAGTTATATCACACACATTTACCAGAAGCTAATAAATCTTGATATCTCCTCTTATCTCCTTGGGAGATAATTGGCAGTCACAATGCCCCCTACCACCGTGCTTTGATTACCCCCTGGGTAAGTGAGTTTTACATGCAATAGTGCAAAATAGCATTCTCATTATTCCCATGTTTACAGGAGACTTGGGTTATGTGCTTTATTACTGTAGAAAAGTTATTGCAAAAAAAAAGAGACAGTACAGATATAATATTTTTCAGATACCCTTATAATCAAAAGCACGCTCTAGTTCAACCAGTTCATAAAAGGGTGACAGCTCTATGCCTACATTGCCTCTACCTCTGCTAATGTTAAAGTATTCGAAGTTTACTGAATTTTTACTATTTGAAACATCTTGACTCTAACTCGATGATCTCTAATCACCAGTACATCTTTCACAAGGCAAAATCAAGTGGTGACCTCCTGTCCTATCGTACTCATGTTTGGTCATCTTCTCTGAGGATCAATGGGGATACCTGTGTCGTTGCCTTTGATATCTCTAAGGCTTATGACAGAGTCTGCCACAAAGCTATATTGGCAAAACTCCCTGCTTATGGGTTTACTCGTTCTCTCTGTTCTCTGATTTCCAGTTTAAATTCTGTCCATTTTGTATCTTTGGTTGTTGATTGCGCAACATCTAGCTCAATTCCTTCTACCAGTGGTGTTCCACAAGGCTCTGTTCTTTCACACATTCCATTCCTTTTCTTCGTCAACGATCTTCTTCAGTCTCCATCCTCCTCTCTTCTCCACGCCTTTGCCGACTATGCTACCTTTTGTTTTTCCTCTTTATTTTCTTCACAACCTTCATCTGCTAGTCGTAATCTGTCTTGTATCACTCTTTTTCTACCTCAACTTCAATTTGCATAGGGTAGCTGAGTGGGGCACTCAATATCTAGTTAAATTTAATGCCTCCAAAACACAGTTTCTGGTTAGCTCTTTATATTCTTCTCCTCCTGATAGCCCTATCGTCTTCCGTGTCTAATGAACTTACCCTCTGAATTATGTTAACAACTTAGGAATCTACACAGTCTCTAACTTGTCTTAGAGGAATATCCATATAATTGGGAGGGTTCTAACATGTATTCATCATTACTTTTCCTCCTTATAGTTATATAAAATCTACAAAAGTCTCCTTTGTCCCTACTTAGAATACTGCTTGCACATCTGGGTTGCTTTTTCTTATTTTTATTTCCTTGATAGTGTTGAATCTAAGGCAGTCAAACTCGTCAGTGACCTTTCTCCTACTATAAATCAGGATTCTTTTTCACTTCACCACAAGATATCATCCCTTTCTCTTTTCTATCACTGCTTCATCCAATGCTGCTCTGATGAGTTGGCGAGTTGCATCCCTCTCCCACTGCCAAGGCTGCGTAACACTCACCAATCGGCTTTGTCTCACAAGCATTACATGGAGATTTGTAGCTCGCAGATTGGATGGTGCAGTGACTGCTTCTTCCCATCCACCTCCAGATTCTAGATCTCTTCCTCATTCTGTCTTTCCCAATTCTTATAACTTATCTTCTTTCAATAAGTGGATCTAATTACCATCTCAGGACCTAATCCTGACATATGTCAGGGTCTTTAGTACTTTGACAATTGTTATAGTCTGTCCTTATTCTAATGTGTATCACTCCCCTAGTTCTGCCTTGAACTTAACCTTCTACTTTTTCTTCGTCTTTATATTCCCTTTCTGCGCGGAGAATTATTTTTTTTGCCTGTCCCGGTGTCTAACTAATAAAAAAGAAGCTGCTAGATATGTGACGGTCTTAAGTCTTCAAAAATATTTTTCTAAAAAATAAAGAGCATCACACTCTAAAGCAATACTTCCCAAATTGAGGGAAATTACCGAAACTCCATTAAAGTAATTTTCCTTTGGGTATAACACATATTTTGAAATACATAGTGTGCAATTTTCGAACTGGGTAGAAAAGATCTTGTTGATGAGATTTTTTGAGTAACAGGCATAAAAAGATTGAGATGTAATCATCTTAAAGAATGTATTTAATCTCGTCGTAAATTATGAAAAATGCGTCTTTCTTATATTTTTCTTTTTTTATACGATTGAAGTTGTCTCGTTTGAGAAAAAGTAAAAAGTAATAAAGTATATCTGAAATCTAGCTCAAAGGAACATAAAACTATTCCTGAATAGCTCCCTGTCCACACACATCATCTCTATGAGGTAATTTCGACGCTTTTGTGATAAGACTAATGGTCAAGTTATGCTACTTTTAAGCAATTTATCTTCCCCGGCCTCATCTATGTGGGTAAAAAAGAAGATAAAAAGAAATATGGCATAAACGCGATTTTTTTTTTCAGAAAAGGCTTTGCATGATGTATTAGCACCCTACCCCCCAACAACACAAACAAAACTCCAGCCACAAACAAACACGCACACCCACATACATATATACACATTTATATACATACACCCAGATACACACTCACTAATGCTATGCACACACAAATAAGTATGCATACACACCCACTGACACACATATGCAAACACATGCAGAGATACATGCATGCTTCTGTTGCTTTATATTTTATTATTTGCATTGGCCGTAAGGGGTGGGGTGTAGCCAAACAAGCAGTCACTAAAAGCAAGTCATACCTTGATCACTTCTCTGAGCTCCTTGGGGATAAAGGGTTGCCATATTTTCCTTACCATCCTGCTGAGTTATGTGCAGGGTAGATGGGCAAGGAGCTTTTGCTATGAGATTCGACTGTTACAGTTGGCTTACTCCCACCACTTCAACACATTGCAACCCACCCATCCTAATTGCTTGTGATAGCAGAAATGGGTAATCCTTTTGGCCCGTCTCACCGACACACATGCTCTCTTCACTCATTCCTATATTTTGCGCTCTCTCATCCCTGCTCAGCTGACGCTCTACGTACATCCAATGCCCTTTTCATCCTATCCCTTTCATCTCATTCTAGGACTTTGTTTTGGCCTTATGCAAATTACCTCTGCACTCCACTCTTTCTTTGCTAGTCAATCCTCACTCATTATTTCCGTATGTCGAATCCATCTCAGTATCTGTGATCCACCTATTTCATCAGCTTTCTTTCAACACCTGCTCTCTGTCTCATCTCCTCATTTCTCACTCTTATCTATTCTAGTGACCGTTCAGATGGCATTGCTGGAGTGCCACAGCCCATACTCCCGGCTCTTCCACAACCTGAGTTGCTTCACAATGCCAACTTCCCTAATGCCCCCACCACAGGGCTAACTCTGTTAGATGCAGTCCCCTAGTAACAGCAGATGCCCATCAGAGCTGCGTCACAGTCGCTCGCCACTCATTCCTATTCCTAGCAGGCTCACTTGCTTCCCTCACATCCATCTTCCTATCATTCAGGGCTCTCATTACTCCATCCATCCACCCAAACCTAGGCCTCCCTCTAGCATTGCTCCCATCAACATACGCAATCATCACCTTTTCAGCAGTCTTTCATCATCCATTCTCTGCACATGGCCAAAACATCTTAGAACATTCATATTTACTCTGGCTGCCAATTCTGTCCTCGCACCCATTCTTGCTCTCATCACTTCATTCCTAACCCAAGCCAACCGAGATACACCAATCATACTCCTCTTAACATTCATTTCCTACCCTCTATTCTTCATCACTCCTCTCAACACCCCCAACACTTTACATCCTTCATTCACTCTGCGACACACATCTGTTTCCACACCACCATTTGCAGCTATAAACGAGCCTAAATACTTAAATTGATCAACTTTCTGGTGTCTCTCCATTCAACATAACATTAAATCAAGCACCATCCCATTTCTTTTACACCTCATAACCTTACTCTTTCCCACTATTCACTGACAACTTCATTCTCTCACACACCATTTCAAATTCTGACACTAACTGACACAGCTTCTCCTCTGAAAATACCACCACCACAGTATCATCTGCAAATAGCAACGATTCAGCTCTTACTCGTTATCATTCCCATCTACCATTCTCAAACCTCGACCACACACTCGCTCACTCACCTCTCTTATGACTCCATCAATATAAAAATTGAAGAGACATGGTGATATCACACATCCCTGTCTCAGTCCCATACTCACTGGAAACCACACACTTACTTCATTCCCTACCCTAACACAAGCTGTACTGCCCTCATACCAACTCTTCAGTGCTTGCAATAGTCTACCACCAATTCCATATAACCTCAAAACATTCCACATTGCCTCTCTACCAACTCTATCATATGCTTTCTCCAGATCCAAAAATGCGAAATACACATCCTTACGCTTTGCTAAATATTTCTCACATAACTTCCTAACTATAAAAATCTGATCTATACAATCTCTACCTCATCTAAAACCACTCTGCACTTCTGAGATCATATACTCTGTCTTATCCCTAATACTATTAATCAGTATCCTACCATACAGCAGAAATGGGTAATCCTTTTGGCCCGTCTCACCGACACACATGCTCTCTTCACTCATTCCTATATTTTGCGCTCTCTCATCCCTGCTCAGCTGACGCTCTACGTACATCCAATGCCCTTTTCATCCTATCCCTTTCATCTCATTCTAGGACTTTGTTTTGGCCTTATGCAAATTACCTCTGCACTCCACTCTTTCTTTGCTAGTCAATCCTCACTCATTATTTCCGTATGTCGAATCCATCTCAGTATCTGTGATCCATCTATTTCATCAGCTTTCTTTCAACACCTGCTCTCTGTCTCATCTCCTCATTTCTCACTCTTATCTATTCTAGTGACCGTTCAGATGGCATTGCTGGAGTGCCACAGCCCATACTCCCGGCTCTTCCACAACCTGAGTTGCTTCACAATGCCAACTTCCCTAATGCCCCCACCACAGGGCTAACTCTGTTAGATGCAGTCCCCTAGTAACAGCAGATGCCCATCAGAGCTGCGTCACAGTCGCTCGCCACTCATTCCTATTCCTAGCAGGCTCACTTGCTTCCCTCACATCCATCTTCCTATCATTCAGGGCTCTCATTACTCCATCCATCCACCCAAACCTAGGCCTCCCTCTAGCATTGCTCCCATCAACATACGCAATCATCACCTTTTCAGCAGTCTTTCATCATCCATTCTCTGCACATGGCCAAAACATCTTAGAACATTCATATTTACTCTGGCTACCAATTCTGTCCTCGCACCCATTCTTGCTCTCATCACTTCATTCCTAACCCAAGCCAACCGAGATACACCAATCATACTCCTCTTAACATTCATTTCCTACCCTCTATTCTTCATCACTCCTCTCAACACACCCAACACTTTACATCCTTCATTCACTCTGCGACACACATCTGTTTCCACACCACCATTTGCAGCTATAAACGAGCCTAAATACTTAAATTGATCAACTTTCTGGTGTCTCTCCATTCAACATAACATTAAATCTAGCACCATCCCATTTCTTTTACACCTCATAACCTTACTCTTTCCCACTATTCACTGACAACTTCATTCTCTCACACACCATTTCAAATTCTGACACTAACTGACACAGCTTCTCCCCTGAAAATACCACCACCACAGTATCATCTGCAAATAGCAACGATTCAGCTCTTACTCGTTATCATTCCCATCTACCATTCTCAAACCTCGACCACACACTCGCTCACTCACCTCTCTTATGACTCCATCAATATAAAAATTGAAGAGACATGGTGATATCACACATCCCTGTCTCAGTCCCATACTCACTGGAAACCACACACTTACTTCATTCCCTACCCTAACACAAGCTGTACTGCCCTCATACCAACTCTTCAGTGCTTGCAATAGTCTACCACCAATTCCATATAACCTCAAAACATTCCACATTGCCTCTCTACCAACTCTATCATATGCTTTCTCCAGATCCAAAAATGCGAAATACACATCCTTACGCTTTGCTAAATATTTCTCACATAACTGCCTAACTATAAAAATCTGATCTATACAATCTCTACCTCATCTAAAACCACTCTGCACTTCTGAGATCACATACTCTGTCTTATCCCTAATACTATTAATCAGTATCCTACCATACACTTTTCCTACCACACTCGAACTTGCACCCCTAAAATTACTGCATTCATACACATCTCCCTTTCCTTTGTATAGGGGCACTATACAAGCAACCACCCATTCTACTGGCACCATTGACAACATAAATCATATATTAAACCCTCTCACTAATCATTCCAATGCGGTCACACCCCCTTCTTTCAAAATTTCCGCTCTTACACTTTCCATTCCAGGTGCTTTACATGCTTTCGCAACATCCAATGCCCTTTTCACATCCTCTCTTGAAATCTCTCTCTCATTTTTATCTTCCATTACTGGCACTTGAACACCCTCACTGCCACTATGGCTGCCTCTCTATCTTCCTCAACATTCATCAGCCAATCAAAATATGCTGCCCATCTTTTACTTTCATCGTTCCTCTTAACATCTGTCAATTCATATCTTTCACTGTCTCTTCCATCCTCGATCCATGCTTCCTTACTCTCTTCACTTCTTTCCAAAACTTCTTTTTATACTCCTAATATGACCTACTAAAATCTTGTCCTCACCTAGCATTTGACAACCTCTTCTCTTCGTCTACCTTCCGCTTGGTGTCCACATTTTGATCTCTATATTTGTCATACTTCTCCCTACAGTTACACGGCTGCCATTCCTCAAAAGCCCTATTTTTCACTTCCACCTTCATTTTCACCCCCTCATTCCACCACTTGCTGCCCCTCCCCATGACACCTCCAACAAACCTCTTTCCACACTCATCAATTGCATGTCTCACAAAACCTTCTCTCATCAACCCCTATTCCTTCTCTAACTCCCCAAGTCCTCTTTTTTTCACCCTGTCATATATCACTTTCAACCTGTCCTGATATTCCTGTCTCTTCTCTGGATTTTTCAACTTTTCCACCTTCATCACTTCTCTTTTACATCCCCCTACTCTATTTTCCCACTCTTTTGCTACTATCATTTTTGCTTCAACCAATAATGATCAGACATCCTAGCAACCACACCCCTAAATGCATGCACATCATTTACTGTATCAATTATTCTATTTGCTACCAACACATAATCCATCAATGCTCTTTCTTTCACTCTTCCAATTGCCACTCTCATCCATGTATACTTATTCAGTAACTTCCTGTTGAAAAAACTATTACCTATCACCAACTCTTGCTCCACACACATATCTAACAATCTCTCGCCACTCTCATTCCCACCTGGTACCCCATACTTTCCTGCAACACCTTCTACCTCTCCATCACCCACTCTTGCATTCAAGTCACCCAACACCACTACATAATTACTTCTTCTCAGACCATTCACACACCTAGTTATCTCATTCCAGATTTCATCCCTCTTTCCTCACTTCTCTCACATCCTGCCTCATACGCACTAACAAAAGCCCAACATTCCCTACCCATCCTAGCCCTCACCCACATCAGCCTAGATGACACTTCTTTCCATTCCACTACCTTATTTACCATCTATTCACTCAGCAATAATGCCACACCTTCTCTCGATCTCCGCCCCTTTTAACTCCAGACACCCTACCTGTCACCTTTCATCTTCGTCTCACACCATGCCAATACATCCATCCTCCTTCTACCAAACATATATCCAATCTCACATCTTTTGCTCTCTATTGTGCCACAACCACTCTACTCCCCATTTTCTTTGACGTCTCATAGGACGTTAATACAAGGGGGGCATTCCCAGTCCCCTCGCCACGTCCACTTTCAATCACCTCTTATGACACGCAGGGAATATGTTGGTGAATCGCTCATGAATCATCTTGATCCTAGTTTTATATACTTAAAATACTCCTCAGGCTGCATCCTGAGCTTGTGTTTATAAACCTGATCTTATTTTTATATCTCGTAGAGTGCTCTACGGATTACTATGCAGTTTGCAGAAATGGAAT
>JAXCGZ010020065.1:15000-20000 GCA_037179515.1 Halocaridina rubra
ATATATATATATATATATATATATATATAGATCTATCTATCTATAAAAGAAAAAGGAGTGACCAGGTCAAACCACACACCCATTCACCTCTTCTACTAACAATGCTAACACTTTAATCATTCTCCTCACAAACATTGTGCAAATCTCTTTCCTTTTACCCTTAGCGATGCCACAACCAAACACATATATAGATTTAAGAAAAATGGAAACATGAACACCATGTGTCTTCGGAAGGTGATGGAGAACTCAGGCAAAAGGAGATGAAGAAAAAGCAGCAATTGGTAGTTAAAGAAAAACTTATGCCATGGAAGGTGACAAAGTACTGAAAGATACAAAGAAATTGAATTAAAATATTTAAAGAAAGAACTAGAAACTACTTTTTTTAAGAAAGATGAAGAGCAATACCAAGAAGATGAAAATTATTAGCTAGGGGTTGTAATGATGATTAGAATAATATAAAAAATGAAAAATCAGTTCCTCATAGGTACAACTTTAAAACATTATTGTGCCTTTTCAGCCTGCTTCAAGTTTGCCGAAAATGAAATTCTTTAATGGGCATTTTTTTTTGGCTACAATATATATATATATATATATATATATATACATATATATATATATATATATATATATATATATATATATATATATATATATATATATATATATATATATATATATATATATATATATTTATATATATATATATATATATATATATATATATATATATATATATATATATATATATATATATATATATATATATATATATATATATATATATATATATATATATATATATATATATATATATATATATATATATATATATATATATTTATATATATATATATATATATATATATATATATATATATATATATATATATATATATATATATATATATATATATATATATATATATATATATATATATATATATATATATATATATATATATATATATATATATATATATATATATATATATATATAAAACCAAGCAAGCAGATTACATATATGAAAACATGAATAATTTTTTTTTTTAACCCGACCGGGACTCGAACCTAGGACTTATGATTACTAAGTCAAGGCGCTATCACTTCACCACAGAAGGTTAAAAAGAATCCAACCTTATAGCTTATATCTGCTATACTTAGGAATGAACGCATTCTAACTGAATGCCACTATGTTCATATTACAGATTCCCCAACCTCACTCGTGGATTCATTATAGCATTTAATTCAAGTCCCAATCTCATTCGGGCCATGAAATGCCCAAGCAAGCACATTACATATGTGAATACATGAATATTTTTTTTTTTTTTACCCCGACCGGGACTCGAACCTAGGACTTATGATTACTAAGTCAAGGCGCTACCACTACACCACAGAAGGTTAAAAGGAATCCAACCTTTTAGCTTATATCTGCTATACTTAGGAATGAATTCATTCTAACTGAATGCCACTATGTTCATATTACAGATTCCCCAACCACACTTGTGGCTTCATTATAGCATTTAATTCAAGTCCCAATCTCATTTGGGCCATGAAATAACCAAGCATGCACATTACAAATGTGAAAACTTAAATATTTTTTTTTTAACCAGACCGGGACTCGAACCTAGAACTTATGATTACTAAGTCAAGGCGGTACCACTACACCACAGAAGGTTAAAAGGAATCCAACCTTATAGCTTATATCTGCTATATTTAGGAATGAACACATTCTAACTGAATGCCACTATGTTCATATTACAGATTCCCCAACCTCACTCGTGGCTTCATTATAGCATTTAATTCAAGTCCCAATCTCATTCGGGTCATGAAATAACCAAGCAAGTACATTACATATGTGAAAACATGAATCTTTTTTTTTTACCCCGAATGGGACTCGAACCTAGGACGTATGATTACTTGGTCAAGGCGCTACCACTAAACCACAGAAGATTAAAAGGAATATAACCTTATAGCTTATATCTGCTATACTTAGGAATGAATGCATTCTAACTGAATGCCACTATGTTCATATTACGGATTCCCCAACCTCAC
Organism: Halocaridina rubra; assembly: GCA_037179515.1. NCBI lineage: Eukaryota > Metazoa > Arthropoda > Malacostraca > Decapoda > Atyidae > Halocaridina > Halocaridina rubra. Next base: position 17,053 of record JAXCGZ010020065.1, read on the forward strand.
TCGTGGCCTCATTATAGCATTTAATTCAAGTTCCAATCTCATTCGGGCCATGAAATAACCAAGCAAAGACATAGCATATGTGAAAACATGAATAATATTTTTTTACCCCCACCGGGACTCGAACCTATTACTTATGATTACTAAGTCAAGGCGCTACCACTACACCACAGAAGGTTAAAAGGAATCCAACCTTATAGTTTATATCTGCTATATTTAGGAATGAACGCATTCTAACTGAATGCCACTATGTTCATATTACAGATTCCCAAACCTCACTCGTGGCTTCATTACAGCATTTAATTCAAGTCCCAATCTCATTCGTGTCATAAAATAACCAAGCAAGCATATTATATATGTGAAAACATGAATAATTTTTTTTTTACCCTGACCGGTACTCGAATCTAGGACTTATGATTACTAAGTCAAGTCGCTACCACTACACCACAGAAGGTTAAAAGGAATCCAACCTTATAGCCTATATCTGCTATACTTAGGAATGAATGCATTCTAACTGAATGCCACTATTTTCATATTACAGATTCCCCAACCTCACTCGTGGCTTCATTTTAGCATTTAATTCAAGTCCCAATCTCATTCAGGCCACGAAATAACCAAGCAAGCACATTACATATGTGAAAACATAAATAATTTTTTTTTTACCCCAACCGGGACTCAAACCTAAGACTTATGATTACTAAGTCAAGGCGCTACCACTACACCACAGAACGTTAAAAGTAATCCAACCATATAGCTTATATCTGCTATACTTAGGAATGAACGCATTCTAACTGAATGCCACTATATTTACATTACAGATTCCCAAACCTCACTCGTGGTTTCATTTTAGCATTTAATTCAATTCCCAAACTCATTTGGGCCATGAAATTATCAAATAAACACATTACGTATGTGAAAACATGAATCATTATTTACCCCGACCGGGACTCGAACCTAGGACTTATGATTACTAAGTGAAGGCGCTACCACTACACAACAGAAGGTTAAAAGGAATCCAACCTTATAGCTTATATCTGCTATACTTAGGAATGAACGCATTCTTACTGAATGCAACTATTTTCATATTACAGATTCCCCAACCTCACTCGTGGCTTCATTTTAGCATAATATTCAATTCCAATCTCATTCGGGCCATGAAATGATCAAATAAGCACATTACATATGTGAAAACATGAATCATTTTTTTACCCCGACCGGGACTCGAACCTAGGACTTATGATTACTAAGTCAAGGCGCTACCACTACACCACAGAAGGTTAAATGGAATCCAACCTTATAGCTTATATCTGCTATACTTAGGAATGAACGCATTCTAACTGAATGCCACTATGTTCTTATTACAGATTCCCCAACCTCACTCGTGGCTTCATTTTAGCATTTAATTCAATTCCCAATCTCATTCTGGCCATGAAATTATCAAATAAGCACATTACATATGTGAAAACATGAATCATATTTTTACCCCAACCGGGACTCGAACCTAGGACTTATGGTTACTAAGTCAAGGCGCTACCACTACACCACAGAAGGTTAAAAGGAATCCATCCTTATAGCTTATATCTGCTATAGTTAGGAATGAACGCATTTTAACTGAATGCCACTATGTTCATATTACAGATTCCCCAATCCCACTCGTGGCTTCATTATAGCATTTAATTCAAGTCCCAATCTCATTCGGGTCATGAAATAACCAAGCAAGCACAGTACATATGTGAAAACATGAATAATTTTTTTTTTTTACCCGACCGGGACTCGAATCTAGGACTTATGATTACTAAGTCAAGGCGCTACCACTACACCACAGAAGGTTAAAAGGAATCCAACCTTATAGCTTATTTCTGCTATACTTTAGGAATGAACGCATTCTAACTGAATGCCACTATGTTCATATTACAGATTAACCAACCTCACTCGTGGCTTCATTTTAGCATTTAATTCAAGTCCCAATCTCATTCGGGCCATGAAATAAGCAAGCAAGCACATTACATATGTGAAAACATGAATCATTTTTTTTTTCAACCCCAACCGGGACTCGAACCTAGGACTTATGATTACTAAGTCAAGGCGCTACCACTACACCACAGAAGGTTAAAAGGAATCCAACCATATAGCTTATATCTGCTATAGTTAGGAATGAATGCATTCTAACTGAATGCCACTATGTTCATATTACAGATTCACCAACCTCACTCTTGGCTTCATTATAGCATTTAATTCAAGTCCCAATCTCATTTGGGCCATGAAATAACCAAGCAAGCACATTACATATGTGAAAACATTAATAATTTTTTTTTTTTACCCCGACCGGGACCCGAACCTAGACCTTATGATTACTAAGTCAAGGCGCTACCACTACACCACAGAAGGTTAAAAGGAATCCAACCTTATAGCTTATATCAGCTATACTTAGGAATGAACGCATTCTAACTTAATGCCATTATGTTCATATTACAGATTCCCCAACCTCACTCGTGGCTTCATTATAGCATTTAATTCAAGTCCCAATCTCATTCGGGCCATGAAATAACCAAGAAAACACAATGTATATGTGAAAACATGAATACTTTTTTTTTTTTTTTACCCCGACCGGGAGTAGAACCTAGGACTTATGATTACTAAGTCGGATTAAAAAAAAATTATTCATGTTTTCAAATATATAATTTGCTTGCTTGGTTAATTCATGGCCCGAATGAGATTGGGACTTGAATTAAATGCTATAATGAAGCCACGAGTGAGGTTGGGGAATCTGTAATATGAACATAGTGGCATTCAGTTAGAATTCGTTCATTCCTAAGTATAGCATATATAAGCTATAAGGTTGGATTCCTTTTAACCTTCTGTGGTGTAGTGGTAGCGACTTGACTTAGTAAGCATAAGTCCTAGGTTCGAGTCCCGGTCGAGGTAAAAAAAAAAAAATTCATGTTTTCACA
>JAXCGZ010020066.1:0-15000 GCA_037179515.1 Halocaridina rubra
TTACTTAATAAGGCATCTAACAGCCTCTGTTGACATTGAGCGAAACACTCTGTCACTGTACCCATTCTCATTACCTTACATTTTGAAGTATTGAAATTCATTAGCCTACTTTCTGACCACTCATACAGACTATTTAGATCTTCCTGAAGTTCTCTACATTGTTCTTGTTTCTTACTTTTTTCACAATCTTTGCATCATCAGCAAACATATTCATGAATGAATTTATAGACTCTGGTAGGCCATTTACATATGCAAGGAACAAAAGTGGCCCTAGAACTGAACCCTGTGGAACTCCACTACTAACTCTTCTCCATTCAGACACTAAGTGTCTTACTCTAACCCTCTGTTCCCCTCTTTCTAAGTAAGTTTTTATCCATTTCAAGACATTTCCACCTATTCTAACCAGTGTTTGAAGCTTCATAATTACCCTCCCGTGTGGGACAGTGTCAAATGCTTTCTGGGAGTCTGAATATGCAATCTGCCCAGCCCTCTCTTTCCTGTAAGATTCGGTTTACCTCATCATGAAATTTCAATAAGTTTGTTACTGTTGATCTACCCTCTCTTAAGCCGTGTTGTCTCACTGACAAAAAGTTGAAGGAATCCAAGTGAAGAGAGTTATGTTTCCTTAGTAGTTTCTCCATAACTTTGCAAACTATGCTGGTCAAGGAAACAGGTCTACAGTTTAGAGCCGTATCCTTCCTTCCCTTCTTGAAGATATGTATCACATTCGCTTTGTTTCCAACATCTTGGAATCTCCCCTGACGCCAGTGACTATTTAGATATGATACTTAGTGCCACTGATATTGACTTGCCTTTTCCAGCATTTGTCTCTCCACTCCTTAGCTCTTTTACACTCATTATCAAACCACTTCTCTCTGGAATGAAATACACCTAGTTTGGTGACAGGTATGCAGCAATCTACTATTTTGTCATATTTCTCACAAAAGATGAACATATTTGTTGTAAAATAAGGTCCTCCAGTCAATAATTGCAAAAAGCTCATTCATTATGATGTAATCTCCTTTCGGATAGTTCCTCCTCGTGTCCTCAGTGCCTCTACTCTCAGGCAGAACATCTTCAATTATATACTCCATCAACAACACACAGTGGTCACTCTTTACAATTGGTGGTTCATACTCATTTTTTTCAATATCCAACATGTTATCTGTGAATACTAGAGCAAGTGGTGATGGCTTATCCACACCCATAGCCCTCATTGGTTCCAGTACATGTTGGTGTAGGAAATTCCCTTGTACGCAATCTAGGAATCTTGCCCAAAATGAGTCCTCACCACTGTGTGGGTCAAGATTTATGCAATCTATCTCTTTTTGATTAAAATCTCCCATAATCAAAATCCTACATTTTCTCTCCCGTGCCATGTTAACAACTGATTTTATGACTTCAATAGTACTTATATGACTATCCTCATAAAACTCTAGCCTATGTTGGTTCCTTGCTGGGTTATATACAGAAGTTATTATAATGCTCTCTGACCCAGTATTTATGCAAGCAAAAATAAATTCCTTGAACTCAGTTTCTATAGCAAAGTTTATATTTTCAATCACTTCACTCAACTTAGTCTCTATAACTCCTACTATATCTGCCTCACTGTTGTTAATCCTATCTTTTAATTCTACTACCTTACCAGCTAATCCATCAGCATTTGTGTTTAACAATCTTAATGAGGCCCCATCCCCTTATCTTATGTCATTATCTTTTTTATCTCCCCTTTGTGTGGTAGATGTCTGAAATGAAAATTTTTCTTCTCTTCTTCATTGCTTACCTCATTTAACCTTCTAGCCTCTTGCAACAAGTTTTTGATCCTTTCAATCTCTTCCTGTATTCTGTATCATCTAATGAGCACTTCTTTGAATTCCTGAAGGTCTTTTAGACTTTTTCCCTAAACAATATTTCTTTTCATGTGTCCCTTCTCTCAAAGGTTACTTTTGTTGGTCTCTGCTCTCCCTCCCTAGAATATTTACCTATTTGGTGAATGTTTAAAATATCCTCAGGACCACAAACTACTCCAAGTTTTCTTATAAGGTCTACAGCTCTAGCTTTTTTTTTCAAGTCTCCCCTGCAATGTTGGCTTCTGAGATTCGCTTATGCCTGAGATTACCACTGTCTTCTCGTTATCAAATGCCTGTTTAATCAGTGGGTTTGTCCTTTCCATCAAAAAATCTTTCATTTTTTAGATTACTGTTGCATTATAGTCAACTGTTTGTATGTTTTCCAGTGCCACCACCTTCACAGCCTCTTTTACTGCCACATTCCCCGTTGTGCATCAGCAAAGAAAGTTTTCATGGCGTCATGTTTCATATTCAGCTCCTGAAACTCTTTTCTAAACTGTTCGATGTTTTCCTTAATCTGAACATTCCAAGCTGCAATCTCGTTTCTCTCAGAAAAGAGCAGTGAACTAACATTTAATTCATTTAGGTTGTCTTTCACCTGTTTGTTGTTATCCTCTTGTTTAGAAATTCTGGTTTCTAGTTTTCTCTTTTCACCTTTCAGCTTCTTTATTCGTTTTGCTATTTTTTTCCTCTCTTGCCCTTGTGCTTTATTTGCTGCCTCCAAACATCTTATTTCCTCTTTGAGTGTTTCATTCTCTTTCATTTCTCTATCCATATTCCGAATTTTATCATCAAGGTTTATAACCATTGTCTCTAATTCCTTGACTTTCCGTTTTAGCCTCCTAACAGCAACTCCTTCTCCTGTTACAACACCCAAAGATCCTCTACCATCCCTCCCCCAACCATTGGATGGGGGAGTTTGGGACAGAGAGGGCCACATTTTGATATTTTCCCCTTCACAGAATATAGAGAGAAGAAAAAATAAAGAGGTAGAAAAGCTTCTATTTAAGCTTCACACATAATTTCTATATCTTCATATGAGTATACTTTAAGCTACTAAATTTATCTCTTTTCTGTTAACACACATACTGACTTAAAATTTGACCTTGGTAATTTGAGGGGGGGAAATGCAAAACAAAAGTTCACTTGAAGGAAAATTCGAATTTGTATCTGAGGAGACACCCACCTATTTTTGCTATATAGTCGTCTTAACTGATAAACTGGTCATTTCAGAAAAAAAAAATATTATTCACTTGCTAAGCAAAGTATGTTATTATAAAATCAAACTTTAAATAACTCAATTTATACAAAATAAAGAATAATAAATGAGAGAGCAAAAAGAAAAAAATAACAGTAGGGCTACTTGGTAACTTAACTCAATACTGTTGACAGATGTATGTAATTACCTAATTGTGCTTACAGGAAAGAGCCCGAAGCTCATAACTTCACATCTCTTAATCGGTTCCATTTTGTACTTAGTGATACTTATCATACTTCTCCTTAAAACTTTGGATTGAATTAGCAGTAACTACCTCCTTCCTTAGCCAATTCCAATTATCAGTTATTCTTACACTAAAAAAGTACTTCCTTACATCCTGCAAAGAAATTTTCTTACGAAGCTTCAAACTATGAACACTAGTTCTAGTGACAGCCATATCAAAATATTGATCACTATCCACTCTGTCATAAACATGATTGACTTTAAAGACTGTCACCATATACCCCCTAAATCTTCTAGCTTCGAGTGATGGTAAGTCTAATTCCCTCAGCCTCTCATCATAAATGAGATTGCGTATTTCTGGCACCAGTTTTGTGGCATGACTTTGAACATTTTCCAGCTAAACTACATGTTTTTTCAAGTGCGGAGTCCAAAAGGGGGCTGCATATTCGAGTTTTGGCCTCACATAGGTTACATAAATATTTCTGCACATTTCCTTCTCCATGTGCCTGAAGGCTACCCTTACATTTGCTAAGAAAGCATATTCGGCCCTTACTATGATATATATATATATATGCATTTCTGGAGACAAATCGGCCAGTATGTTTACTCCTAGATCTCTCTCATTCTCTGTTTCTTGAAGTTCTACTCCTGCCACCGAATAGTCATGCCTCGGCCTTCTTGCACTTGTACCCATTCTCATTACCTTACATTTTGAAGAACTGAATTTCATTAGCCAACTTTCTGACCACTCATGCATACTATTTAGATCTTCGAAGTTCTCTACCATTGTTCTCGTTTCTTACTTTCTTCACAATCTTTGCATCATCTGCAAGCATATTCATGAATGAATTTATAGACTCTGGTAGGTCATTTACCTATGCCAGGAACAAAAAGTGGCCCTAAACCTGAACCCTGTGGAACTCCACTATTAACTCTTCCCATACAGACACTAAGTGCCTTACTCTAACCCTCTGTTCCCTTCCTTCTAAGTAAGTTTTTATCCATTTCAAGACATTTCCACCTATTCTAGCCATTGCTTGCAGCTTCTTGATAAGTCTCCCGTGTGGGACGGTGTCAAATGCTTGCTGGAAGTCTAGGAATATGCAATCTGCCCAGCCCTCTCTTTCCTGTAAGATTCAGCTTACCTCATCATAAAATTCTAATAAGTTTGTTACTGTTGATCTACCTTCTCTGAAGCCGTGTTGTCTCACTGACAATAAGTTAATGGATTCCAAGTGAAGAGAGATATGTTTCCTTAGTAGTTTCTCATGAACTTTGCAAACTCTGGTCAAGGAAGCAGGTCTATAGTTTAGAGACCTATCCCCCCTTCCCTTTTTGAAGATAGTTATCACGTTCGTTTGTTTCCAGCATCTTAAAATCTCTCCCGACTCCAGCGACATTTTAAATATGATACATAGTGCTACTGAGTTTGTGCATTTTTTAAGTACATGAGGAGATATATCATCAAGACCTGTAGCTTTATGTACATCTAACTCCATCAGCGCTTTGCATACCTCTGTGGCTGAAAGGATGATCTTCTCTAATACCAGCCCATGAGCTTCTATCTCTGCAGTCTGAGGGGATGGGGTATTTTCTAATGTAAGTATTGAATGACACTCCTTGTTCAATTCCTTGCAGATCTCTTCATCCGTCTCAGTGATGCTTCCATCCACTCTCTTAAGCTTTAAAACATGTTCTTTTACCTTCAGTTTTCCTCTGATAAAGCTGTGGAAAAGCTTGAGATTTTCTTTACCCTTTCTGGTGATGTCCCTTTCATAGTCTCTCTCTGCCTCTCTTCTTTTACTTAGGTTATGATTTCATGCTCCTTTTTTTATGAGTGTGACACTGGGACAGGTAGAAACTACCTTAATCAATAAAGGCCCGGGCACGACAAAAAAATTGAGATGAAGGAAAAGAAAAAGGTTAAGGACAAGGCAGAGTTGAGGTAATGTCAAACAAAGGAAAGTGACAGATAGAAAAACAGTCAAAGTACAGAGGGCCCAGAGATAGGGAGGACTAATACCTGAGATGACGATAGATCTGCTTTTTGAAGGATGAATGATCATAATAATTTGGAAAGACAGAAGGAGGAAGAGAGTTCAAGAGTCTGGAGGTGGATTTGAAGAAACAGTCGCTGCATCGACAAATGTGTAAGCTACAAATCTCCACACTGTGCCTGTGAGATGAGGCCACTTAGCGAGTGTTACACGGCCTCGGCAGTGGGGGAGGGATTCAACTTGCCAACTCATCAGAGCAGCAATGGAAGTAGTAGCGATAGAAAAGAGAAAGGGAAGATACCTTACAGCGAAGAGAGAGAGAATCTAGATTAGAGGTAAGAGAAGGATCATTAATGAGTCTGACTGCCTTAGATTCAACCCTATCAAGAAGATATAAGAAGAAGCACCCCATATGTGTGAGCAGTATTCTAAGCAGGGACAGATAAGACCTTTATAAATTTTAAGTAACTATAAAGAGGAAAAGGAATGACGAAAATGAAAAAAAAAAAAATTTGGGATAAAGATTTAGACAATTGGATTATGTGATTCCTCCAAGACAAGTTAGATGCTATATGGATTCCTAATATGTTGGTAAATTAAGAGAGTAAATTTCGTTAGTTTCGAAGACAATAGAGTTATCAGGAGGAGGAGGAGATAAAGAGATAACAATAAACTGTGTCTTGGAGGCATTGAATTTAACTAAATTTTGAGTGCCCCACTCAGACACTCTCTGCAAATAGGAGTTGAGAGTAGAAGAAAGAGTAATACGAGACTGATTACGAGTACCAGATGAAGATTGTAAAGAAAACGCAGAGAAAAAGTGAAGGGTAGAATCATCAGCAAAGGCATGAAGAAGAGAGGAAGATGGAGACTGTAGAAGATAATTGATGAAGAGGAGGAACAGAGTAGATGAAAGGACAAAGCCCTGTGGAACACCACTGGTAACAGAGAAAGGGCTAGATGTCACGCCATCAACAACTACAGATATAAAACGGTCAATAAGAAAACTGGAAATCAGTGAACAGACAGTAGGGGTAAAGCCATAGGCAGGGAGTTTGGCCAACAGAGCCTTGTGCCAGACTGTCAAAAGCCTTAGAGATATCAAGGGCGATGTCAAAGGATTCCCCATAGTTCCTCAGAGAAGATGACCATACATAAGTAAGATAGGACAGGACATCACCAGTAGATCTTGCCTTGCTGAAGCCAAACTGATGATTGGAGATAAGTGAGTTAGATTCAAGGCATTTCAAGAAGTGAAAAGTGAGCAAGATTTCGAAAACTTTAGCAATAGAGGAGGTTAGGGCAATAGATCGGTAGTTTGAAGGAATAGAGCGGTCACCCTTCTTAGGAACAGGTTGAACTAGAGCATGCTTCCAAGATGAAAGATAGATACTGCCAAAAATGGCGGCAAGGCACCGGAGCCAGTTCATCTGCAAACTCCTTAAGGATCCTTGCAGGGGTACCATCAGGACCAGATGCCTCGTTCGACTTTAACTAGCGAAGAAAGAGGGGTAGATATTGAGGAACAGGTGCGCTGGAATCGTGTATTGAAGAGTTGGCAGAAAAAAGAGCTCCAAAGAGAGTGTCTTTGTCAGTGGGAGAGCAAACTATAGAACCATCAGAACGAATAAGAAGGGGAAAGTTTGAGTTACAGAAGTTTTTGGAGAGGCTTTTGGCTAAGGATAAGCAGCATTTGTAATTGGGAGAGGAGTGAAGGCCATCAATTTCCCTCTTATAAAGGAAGCCTTAGACCTTCGAATCTGAGCAGTACAGCTATTCCTAGCTACAATAAAAGCAGAGCGACTTAAATTGGAAGTAGAGGCTCGGTAAGATCAGTGTGCCCGATTCCTAGCCTGGATAGCCATGGAGCAGGCACGGTTAAACCAAGGTTTAGGGGCAAAGAAAGTTTTTTAGAAGAGGGGATGTACACCTCCATTCCCGCGGTCATGATTTTGGCAAATTTTAGAGCTATCTGATCAGGGTTGCGGGACCGAAAGCAGTAGTCATCCCATAGGAAGTCAAAGATGAAGTTATGCAAATTTTCATGTTGGGTACACTCGAAGTGCCAAAGGCGGCACTGAGTAGAAGGGATTACTGGAGGGGGAGTGAAAATGGAAAAGACTGAGTTCATAGAATGGTCAGATTTACCAAGAGGGGAATGCACAGAATAAGAGTAATTTGAAGGGTTAGAAGTAAAAAATAGGTCAAGAGTGTTTGCTGCATGTTCGTGACGATCAGGAACACGAGTAGGATGTTTGATGATTTGATCCATATCATGAGTATTAGAGAAAGCAAGGGCCTCACTTCCTCCCACATCAGTGTGAGAAGAATTAAGCCACTCACTGTGGTGTACACTGAAGTCTCCAATGTAGAGAACTTCGGGATATGGGTGAGAAGATAGCATGGACTCATGGCACGAGATATTCAAAGAATATAGGTCTGCCAGCCATATATATTTTTCTCCTCCTATACCTTTTCCAGCATTTAACTTTCCACTCCTTAGCTCTTTTAAACTCATTATCAAACCAATTCTTTCTGGCATGCATTAAGACTACTTTAGTGACGGGTATGCAGCAATCTACTATTTTGCCATATTTCTCAAAAAAGATGTCGCACATTTCTTTAACAGATTTGTTGTAAAATAATGTCCTCCAGTCAATAACTGCAAAAAGCTCATTCATTTTGATGTAGTATTCTTTCGGATAGTACCTTCTCGTGTCCTCCGTGTCTCTACTCTCAGGCAGAACATCTTCAATGATATACTCCATAAACAACGCATAGTGGTCATTCTTTACAATTGGTGGTTCATACTCAATTTTTTCCATATCCAACACGTTATATGTGAATACTAGATCAAGTAGTGATGGCTCATCCCCACCCATGGCCCTCGTTGGTTCCAGTACATGTTGGTGTAGGAAATTCTCTTGTACGCAATCTAGGAATCTTGCCCTAAATGAGTCCTCACCACTGTGTGGGTCAAGATTTATCCAATCTATTTCTTTATGATTAATATCTCCCATAATCAAAATCCTATATTTCATCTCCTGTGTCATGTTAACAACTGATTTTATGACTTCAATAGTACTAATATGACTTTCTTCATGGAATTCTAGCCTATGTTGGTTCCTTGGTGGGCTATATACAACAGTTATTATAATGCTCTCTGACCCAGTATTTATGCAAGCAACAAGAAATTCCTTGAACTCACTTTCTATAGCCAAGTTTAATTCTTCAACCTGAATACTTTCACTTATGAGCAGTGCTATCCCTCCACCAGTTCTCTCATATCTTTCAACCTTAATATTCTGAAACACTTAGGAAAAATTGTGACAATCTTTATGTCCTCACTCCACTTAGTCTCTGTAACTGCTACTACATCTAATCCATCGGCATTTGTGTATAACAATCTTAATGAGGCCCTATCCCCTGACCTTCTGTCATTATCTTCTTTATCTCCCCTTTGTCTGGAAGATCTCTGAAATGAGAATTTTTCTTCTCTTCTTCATTGCTTTCTTCATTTAACCTTCTAGCCTCTTGCAACAAGTTGTTGATCCTTCCCATCTCTTCCTGTGCTCTGTATTGTCTAATGAACACTTTTTTGAATTCTTGAAGGTATTTTAGACTTTTTTCCTCATCAATATTTCTCTACATGTGTCCCCTCTCCCAAAGGATACTTTTGTTGGTCTCTGTTTTCCTTCCTTAGACTATGTAGGTAGTTGGTGAATGTTTACAATACTCTCAGGACCACAAACTACTCCAACTTTTCTTATCAGGTCTACAACCATAGCTTTATTTTCTTCAAGTCTCCCCTGCCATGTTGGCTCCTGGGATTCGCTTATGCCTGAGATTACCACTGTCTTCTCTTTATCTTTATCAAGTGCCTGTTTAATCAATGTATTTGCCCTTTCCATCAAAACGTCTTTCATTTTTTAGATTACTGTTACTTTATAGTCAACTGTTTGCATTCTTTCCAGTGCCACCACCTTCACAGCCTCTTTTACTGCCACACATGTGTGTGTTTGTGTGTGTGTGTGATTACCTAATTGTGTGTGTGCGTGTGTGTGTGTGTGTGTGTGTGTGTGTGTGTGTGTGTATGTGTGTGTGTGGTCTTTGTTTGTGTCTAATTGCCTAATTGTACTTACCTAATTTTGTGTGTATGTGTGTGTGTGTGTGCGCATGTGTATGTGTGTTTGTGATTACCTAATTGTGATTACCTAATTGTGCTTACGGGAAAGAGCCCAAAGCTCGTATCTTCCCGTCTCCTGATCGGTTCCATTTTGTACTTACTGATCCTTATCATACCCGTCCTTCAAACTATGGCTTGAGATAGCATCAACTTCCTCCTCGCTTAGCCATTTCCAATTATCAACTACTCTTACACTGAAAAAGTACTTCCTTACATCCTGCAAAGAAGTTTTCTTTCAAAGCTTCAAACTATGACCTCTAGTTCTAGAGCCTGCCATATCAAAATATTCCCTCAGCCTCTCATCAAAACTAAGATTACGTATTTCTGACACCAGTTTCGTGGCATGTCTTTGAGCATTTTCAACCTTAGCTTTGTGCTTTTTCAAGTGCAGATTCCAAAAGGGGGCTGCATATTCGAGTTTTGGCCTCACATAGGTTACATAGATATTTCTGAACATTTCCTTGTCCATGTGCCCGAAGGCTACCCTTACATTTGATAAGAAGTCATATTCGACCCATTCTCATTACCTTACAATTTGAAGTATTGAATTTCATTAGCCACTTTTCTGACCACTCACGGAGACTGTTTAGATCTTACTGAAGTTCTCTACCATTGTTTTCGTTTCTTACTTTCTTCACAATCTTTCAATCATCTGCAAACATATTCATGAATGAATTTACAGACTCTGGTAGGTCATTTACATATACAAGGAACAAAAGTGGCCCTAAAACTGAACCCTGTGGAACTCCACTACTATCTCTTCTCCATTCAGACACTGAGTGTCTTACTCTAACCCTCTGTTCCCTTCCTTCTAAGTAAGTTTTTATCCATTCCAAGACATTTCCACCTATTCTAGCCATTGTTTGCAGCTTCCTAATAAATCTCCCATATTGAACAGTGTCAAACGCTTTCTGGAAGTCTAGGAATATGCAATCTGCCCAGCCCTCTCTTTCCTGTAAGATTCGGCTTACCTCATCATAAAATTCTAATAAGTTTATTACTGTTGCTCTACCTTCTCTGAAGCCATGTTTCCTCTCTGACAAAAGCTAAAGGATTCCAAGTGAAGAGAGATATGTTTCTTTAGTAGTTTCTCCATAACTTTGCAAACTATGCTTGTCAAGGAAACTGGTCTATAGTTCAGAGCCGTATCCATCCTTCCCTTTTTGAAGATAGGTATCACGTTTGCTTGTGTCCAGCATCTTGGAATCTCCCCTGACTCCAGTGACTTTTTAAATATGCCACTGGTATTGAGTTTGCGCATTTTTTAAGTACATGAGGGGATATATCATCAGGACCTGTACCTTTATAAACATCTAGCTCCATCAGCGCTTTGCATACCTCTGTGGTTGTAAGGTTGATGTTCTCTTATACCGGCCCTTGAGCTTCTATCTCTGCAATCTGAGGGGAAGAGGTATTTTGCGTGTGTGAGTGTGTGTATGACGCTTTTGTCTGGTAAGTTAGTGATTAATACAAATAACACAAATGGCATAATGCATGTAACGGCAGACCACAGCACACAAAGCAATTAAGACAAAACACAGAATTTAGAACACTGAACCTTAAGGACTTAAAATGCAGAGCTCAGATTACAAAATACACAACAAAAAGAAGAGAACTCATTACCTACTACACAGAACACAAATACAGGATATAGAACATAGAAAGCAGAACCCATGTTGCTACAAAAAAAAAAAAACTTTATCATAACAGGGGTCATTCTTTTTATTATCCTTTATACTTTTTCATATTCTTTTCTTACTCCTCCCCTTCCACTTCTCTATTATTATTATTATTATTATTATTATTATTATTATTATTATTATTATTATTATTATTATTATTATTATTATTATTATTATTATTATTATTATTATTATTATTATTATTATTATTATTATTATTATTATTATTATTATTATTATTATTATTATTATTATTATTATTATTATTATTATTATTATTATTATTATTATTATTATTATTATTATTATTATTATTATTATTATTATTATTATTATTATTATTATTATTATTATTATTATTATTATTATTATTATTATTATTATTATTATTATTATTCATATTTTTACTTATATAATTATTATTACTATTATTATTATTATTATTATTATTATTATTATTATTATTATTATTATTATTATTATTATTATTATTATAAAGTGTTCGTAGTTACACAAACACCCTTGCAAATAATTTAATTGCGTGTTCCTCTTGTTTTCTTTTTCAGGAGAAAGTAGAAAAATGTCTCTCTTGGTTTTCTGGTCGACTTTTGCTCTCCTAATCAAGGGATTGCGTAAGATGAATACTCTGGTTTTTGCTATATATATATATAAATATATATATATATATATATATATATATATATATATATATATATATATATATATATATATATATATATATATATATATATATATATATATATATATATATATATATATATTATATATATATATATATATATAGTATATATATATATATATATATATATATATATATATATATATATATATATATATATATATATATATATATATATATATATATATATATATATATATATATATATATATATATATATATATATACTGATAGACAGAAAACACTGAACTGCTACCTTACAGAATAAAATGGTATGTCACCTCAAAGTAATATTCAGGAATAACTGAGTTGCACTTTGAAAAATTAACCAGTTGACACCACTTACTTAATAAGTAATTCATAATTCATATATTTTTGTACTGTTTTCCTTAATAGACCTTTACCTACCGCGTATATTTATATATATATATATATATATATATATATATATATATATATATATATATATATATATATATATATATATATATATATATATATATATATATATATATATATATATATATATATATATATATATATATATATATATATATATATATATATATATATATATATATATATATATATATATATATATATATATATATATATATATATATATATATATATATATATATATATATATATATATATATATATATATATATATATATATATATATATATATATATATATATATATATATATATATATATATATATATATATATATATATATATATATATATATATATATATATATATATATATATATATATATATATATATATATATATATATATATATATATATATATATATATACATGTATATATATATATATATATATATATATATATATATATATATATATATACATATATATAAATAAGTGCAAACTGTTAGCATACAACACTAAATAGTAAGGAAGCCCATCAGTGAAACAAAACTTATAAAACAATGCTATATTACGGATCCTAACTGGATCCCTTCTCAAGCACAGTTGTGCTTGAGAAGGGATCCAGTTAGGATCCGAAATATAGCATTGTTTTATAAGTTTTGTTTCACTGATGGGCTTCCTTACTATATATATATATATATATATATATATATATATATATATATATATATATATATATATATATATATATATATATATATATATATATATATATATATATATATATATATATATATATATATATATATATATATATATATATATATATATATATATATATATATATATATATATATATATATATATATATATATATATATATATATATATATATATATATATATATATATATATATATATATATATATATATATATATATATATATATATATATATATATATATATATATATATATATATATATATATATATATATATATATATATATATATATATATATATATATATATATATATATATATATATATATATATATATATATATATATATATATATATATATATATATATATATATATATATATATATATATATATATATATATATATATATATATATATATATATATATATATATATATATATATATATATATAGATATATATATATATATATATATATATATATATATATATATATATATATATATATATATATATATATATATATATATATATATATATATACGGTAGCGTCTCCGACTCTGAGGCGTCAGGTCGAGGGTTCGCGCCCCGTCACGGCCTGAGGTTAGCAAAGGCATGCACTCAGCGTAAGGTTTACATCTGCCAAAACAAGTCCTTCGCAAGAGGGCAAACGTCCTAGCCCTTGGTTGATAAGGGAGTCCGTGACGTAAAACCGGAACGAACGAACATATATATATATATATATATATATATATATATATATATATATATATATATATATATATATATATATATATATATATATATATATATATATATATATATATATATATATATATATATATATATATAGTATATATATATATATATATATGTATATATATATATATATATATATATATATATATATATATATATATATATATATATATATATATATATATATATATAATCAAATTAGCACTTTAACGTATATGAAAACATGTATCATATTTTACCCCTTGACCGGGACTCGAACCATTGAAGGCCTAAGAAAAAAAGCCAACCTCAAAGCTAAGTGCTTTGCTAAGAATGAACGCATTCTTTCTGAATGTTTTTTTGTTCATATTACGGCTATTCCCAACCTCACTCGTGGGTTCAGTTTTGCACTTAAGTCAAATTCTAGTCTATATAGGCATTAATAATAAACACATAAAAACATTAACATATTTGAAAACATGAATAATATTTTACGCCTTGACCGGGACTCGAACTTATGACACAAAATCACTGTGCCAAGGTGTTAACAACTACACCACAGAAGGACTAAGAAAGACGCCAACCTCAAAGCTAACTGCTCTGCTAGAAATTATTCCATCCTTTCTGAATGCCTTTTTTCTCATATTACAGCTTCTCCCATTCTCACTTGTGGCTTCATTTTTGTATTTAATTCAAATCCCAGTCTATGTATGCATCAATAATAATAATATATATACACATTAGCATATGGGAAAACATGAATCATATTTTACCCCTTGACCTGAACTCTAACCTAAGACACATAATTACTGTGCCAAGGCGCTACCAACTACACCACTGAAGGTTTAAGAAAGAAGCCAACCTTAAAGCTAACGGCTTTGCTAGTTTTGATTGCATTCTTGCTGAATGCCTTTTTGCTCATATTACAGTCTCTCCCAACCTCACTTGTGGCTTCGTTACTGCATTCAATTCATCTATATAAGCATCAATTATAATCAAATAATCACAATAACATTTGTGAGAATATGAATCATATTTTACCCCTTGACCAAGACTCGTAGATGTAATATAATCAAAAAGCCATTCAGAATTAATATGTTCATTCCTAGCAAAACAGTTAGAATTGAGGTTGGTTTATTTCTTAGACATTCATTGGTATAGTTGCTATCTCCTTGGCACAGTGATTATGTGTTTTAGGTTCGAGTCCCTGTCAAAGGGTGAAATACTGTGCTTATTTGGTTACTATTGATGCCTAAATAGACGGATTTGAATTAATTGCTAA